>APFE030067193.1:0-25883 GCA_000404065.3 Pinus taeda | reverse complement strand
AAAAACCTAATATATAACCAAAGTACATCTTAACATAAATAATAAAATTTTACTAAAAATCGTGACTAAATCCGTATATTACCACGCAATCGAAATTTAACATCGTATCTAATGAATGACCCCATCCTCCCCGGGCATTCATATATACAAGTATATCTAACATTTCATACATTTATTTTATGTGGCATTTTGTTTTTAATTTTTTAATAACATATCACGCATTTATCACGTGTGACGTTATGTTTTAAGTTTTTAAAGACAGTTTCTTGTGACTACTTTCAACATTGTATTACTTGATGTTCTCCACAGCAATTACATGTGGATTTCAAATATGAATGGAACCGATTTTAGGTCTAAGTGAAGAGAGGCGGCCATATTCCAGGTCCATGAAAGAGAAATTGACGAGGCTAAAGCAATTACCTCAGGGCTGGCTTAAATTGACTCCATCCATTCAACAAACTGGGCCTTCCAATTTGTCTAGTAGGCCCAACACCAAAGCATCTTGGCAGGCAAACAGTGAAGAAGGGTTTTGAGAGAAACACCCTCTACCATCCCTTTAATGGATCAGGGTTTAAAAGAATAAACTATAAATTTATTGGGAACACCTATTATCATATTTGGGTTTTCTCGGTTATTTAATTTTTTTACATTTAATTTCATTTATATTATTAAATATATGTTTAATTGTATTTTATTTATCTTTTATATTTATTTTTATTTTATTTTGGTGATTTTTTTTTAATGAAATTTGAGATACTTTAAGACTTTAATTTAAATCCATTAAATATTTTTGAGAATTTTGTTATATGGGCTAGCAAAGATTTCATTGGCCTAGACCTTTTCAAACACCTAGTAGGTTCTGTTATCATTAGAAAATGAGTTGAATATTTTCCTTAGGATCTAAATTACGAAAGAGTTCCATTTAAGTGTAAGAGGTTCCACAAGTATGGCCGCCTTGCTAAGGATTGAATACTCTATTTCAATAGAAAAATGAGTCTAAAAATCTTCTCCATTTCGCAATGAATCATCTCTCTTGGCTTTAGGAAATACTCCTTTGGCATCTATACATGTCTCCCTAGTTAGTGATCATCCAACATTGGACTCCCTAGCAAAAAGGTTAGTAGTGGAACATCAGGTTTCTCCCATGAAAAACCTTTATATTGAAGAATAGAGTTCATTTGCTTTGGCTAAGACTCCTATTTCTTCCCCTGATGCTCTAGATGTCAATGGCCTATTAGAATTTGGATTGTGGGAGGTTAATGTAGAGAACATCACTGGAATTATTCATGAATATTTTTTATCTAGTCCCCTAGGGTCCTCGAAGCCCTATCCTTTTTTCACTAATCCATTAGAATAGGCTTGAAGAACCTCTTGGCACAACTCAAAACTCCCTTGAACTCATCCCCTCACCCTTGATATAAGTACATAATAAGGAAACCATGGAAATATATGTTGAGAAATTAATGCTAGTAGAGTTAGGGTTAGATTTCTCCTTCTTGATACTTGTGAGTTATATTGACTTCTTTCACTTCTTTGTTATATTATCTTTCATCAAGCAATTACCAAATTATGTGTGTATGAAGATCACAAAACACAAGACACACGACGTAGGCACTCTTCCAGGGAAAAACCCCTATCTAGGGGAAAACCCAGTCAAAATCTCTTCCTTCAATAGTTTTCTCAAGATTGTTCAACCTAGACACATACCTCCTCTAACCACCAAGTCAACCTCCTCTTTTAGCAACTTCGACCTAGAACTTCGACCTTGAAGCAACAACACTTTAACCCAGCAAATGGCAGTAGTAGCAACAACAACAACTTCGACTTGACAAGAAAAACTTCATTCTCCTAGAGGAACCCACATGAGAGAGAGTGAGATAGCCCAAAATTTTGATCTTGCTTTTTCTCCTTCTTCTCCAACTTCACACTTCTTTTAGCCTCCTTTCCTACTTCACACTTTTCCAACTCTTTCTTCTAGATATCGAACTTGTGTGTGAGTCAGTGAGTTCTCCAAATGAATTCGATCTACTTGTATATATAGGCTTGGGGTGAGGTCAAATTTCCCAATTTGAGGTCAACTTGGTGTGGAGTTGTCAAATACCTAATTTGACTCAATAATAAATCTTTTTACATGATTCAAAAGCCCAAGAAGGGTCTCGTAAAATGTACAATGACTTTAATCACTCAATATAAATCCTAGGAGTCCACAAAGGGGACTTTGACTAATAAAATAGGACCAAAGCATGAAACCCATGCTTTAATAAGTCATTATAACAATAATAAAAGAAATATTTTTCATTATTTTAACAAGTACATTATATAATGACTCAAATACATTTATGAAGACTGAACCTAGTTACATTTTTCAACACTCCCTGTTAACTAAGGAGGTATTCATAATAACATATACAAGCAAAAAGCCCCAAGGGTTAGCTCAACTGATCGAGTCCCCATTAAGTATCTCGCTGATCGGGAGGTCACAGGGTCAATTCTCCTCGACGCCCTTGGGGTTAGGCCCTGCTAGTCTGGCCGATATGCTTTAAAAGATCTTCTTCGGGGTTGATCTACCCAGATTTTCTTATGGGGAAAAAACATATACAAGTAAAAGGAAGATCTCAAAACATATGAACTATGAAGAATTTAGGCACCACAATGCCATGGACTAGACTCATAACCACGGAAATCTATCTAAGGTCCTCCAATAGTTTAGGCACTCATGATGCCATGGACTAGATTCATGACTAGGGAAATCTATCCTCGTGGGACTAATATGGACTAAAGACTTCAGCCTTTCTAGGCACCATCAGGCTTACTTGCTAACCATTAACCCAAGGGTTGAGTTGCGCATCTGAGTTCAAAGCTCCATGACAAACGTTACCCTCCCCACTTCGGGATCCAAACATCAACACATAGTGTCGACCAGATGTCCTCCAAGGAAATGTGTCTCACACACAAATCCTCAACAAATCTCTTCCAAACTTTTATCACTATCAACAAGATCAACAATATCAACTAAACAAAGCATGCTTCTAAGATATTCAAACTTCCTATTAGGAAGAGACTTTGTTAGTATATCAACGACCTGATCCTCTGTCAAGACATATTGTAGCTTCACGATCCCATTCTGCACCAAGTTCCTAATGTAGTGGAACTTATTTTTGATATGATTCGTCCTAACGTGAAACACAAGATCTCCAGACATCTTGATGCAACTTTGAGTATCACGGTCTATCATAGTAGGATCCAGAGGCTTCTCAAACAAATCTGTCAGAAGCTTCCTCAACCATACAACGACATACTCTGCTTCAACACTACTCAAAGCAATGAGATCTTGCTTTATACTAATCCATGAGATCATGGCAGATCCCAAACTAAATCATCTACATGTAGTGCTTCTTCCATCAGTCTCACTTCCACCCCAATTAGAATCTATGAAGCCAATTCGCTTGACTTCCTTCCTATCATACTTTAGGAAGTGATGTATAGTGCCACAAAGATATCCCAATATATGCTTGGTAGCTATCCAATGGTCATGATGAGTCTCCAACTAAAACTAACTAAGAATGTTCACAACAAAGCATATATCTAACCTAGTATTTACTAGATACATCATAGAACCCACCAACTCACGTTAGGAGGTAGGATCTATGAGACTTGAGTCAAAGTTCTCAACTTATTGAGATTGGTGATCATAGGAGTAGTCATGGGCTTGGAATCCATCATCACAAATTTCTGCAACAACTTGATGATATACTTTCCTTTCCCTAAATATCTCTCTCGAGGATTTTGCCATACTTCCAGACCTAGGAAATAGTGCATCAACCCTAAATCCTTCATCTCAATTTCAGTTGTGAGCATCTTTTTGCATTCTTGTATCCTTCGCTCCACACCTATAATGAATAGATCATCCACATATATAGAATAATGTCTAGCTCATTATCCAAGACCTTGATGTAGAGATTTGGATCATTAGAACTCTTCACAAACCCAATTCTTAGAAGGTATGCATCCATTCTCTCATACCATGCCCTATGAGCTTCTTTCAAACCATATAGGGCCTTCTTGAGTTTAAATACATGACTATATTTGTCATTTACTTCAAAGCCTTCGGTTTGTTCAATGTATACTTCCTCATCGATGGTCCCATTTGGAAATGATGTTTTCACATCCATTTGATGGATATTCCATCCCATTGTAGCAACCAATGAAACCAAAGATCTAATGGTAGTATACCTTGAAGTGGGTGTAAAGGTTTCTTCATAATCTATGCCTTCCTTTTGAGAGAAGCCCCTTGCAACAAATCTAGCTTTGTATTTTTCTATACTTCTATCAAGAACATGCTTGATCTTGTAGATCCATTTGGAGGTGAAAACTAATCTGTCACTAAGTCTAGGAATGATTTCTGAAACCACATTCTTCATGATGGATTGGTATTCTTCTTGCATTGTCTTCTTCCATACTTTTTTATGAGTGGCTTCTTCAAATGTAGATGATTCAACTTCAATCAATTTTTTCATATATGCAGCATCTCCAAAATATATTTTCGGCCTTTTACTTTCTCTAAAGGTTCTAGCTCCATGTCCTTCAACATATTTAAGAGTAGCCTCTTCCTTGTGTTTGGTATGATCACAGTTTGAATAGGATCACTTGGTACTTCTTCTTCTTCTTGAATTGTGGGTGGATTGTCATGTTGTACTTCTTCTTCGAATATAGGTATATATTCATCGCTAGAATCAATAGGAATGTCCTTGTCTCTTTTGTAGGCATGATTTTGATCAAATATAACGTCCCTGCTTACTTCAATATGTCTTTCTTCCTTGATGTAGATTCTATATGCCTTTGAGGAGAGACTATAGCCAACGAGGATCCCTTTGATGCTTGTAGAATCTAACTTCTTTCATTTGTCCTTTGCAACGTGGATATAGGTAGGACTCCCAAATATTCAGAGATGCTCCACACTTGGTTTCTTCCCTGTGAATGATTTCTTAGGTGTCATATTCTCAAGAATTCTATGAGGACTTCTATTTTGAATATATATAGTTGTCATTGTTTCTTCTCCCCATATAAATTTTGGTAAGTCTTGATCAAGGAGCATTGTTCATATACTTTCTTCAATTTTCCTATTCTTTCTTTCGACCACTCCATTTTGTTTAGGATAGTAGGGAACAATAAGCTCCCTCTTAATTCTTGCTTCTTTACAATATACAATCAATTATTTAGAAGTGTATTCCCCACCATTGTTAGATCTCAAAGTCTTTATTTTTCTTTTGGTTGGGGTTTCCACTTCAGATTTAATTAACTCCTTGAAATTTTCAAATATGTCATCGTTTTTCTTGAGAAGGTAGAACCATGTCTTTCTAGAGTGATCATCAATGGATGTTACATAGTAAATATGACATCCAAGTGATTTGTCAGACATAGGCTAATGAATCAATATAAATCCTAGGAGTCCACAAAGATAACTTTTACTAATAAAATATGACCCAAGCATGAAACCCATGCTTTAATAAGTTAGTGTAACAATAATGAAAAATTGTTTTTTCATTCTTTTAACAAGTACATTATATAATGACTCAAATACATTTTTGAAGACCGAACCTAGTTACATTTTTCAATAGTGTCTACTTCAAAAGGCTCATAATATAATCTAAGACCTCACAATAAGGACTTTGACAATTACAATAAATAATTCAAAGAAGTTATTGGACACCTAAAAGATTAAAACAAAAAAATGTTAACAATGAGGTAGAAAATATCTTTTATCCATACTCTAGAAGTAGGAAAATTCAAGGGTAAAATGTGGTAGTAAACAATCTTTATTGAGAGATCTTTGAGCATTTTCTCCTTATATAGGTTCAAAATGATCTTACTCTCCATAAACTAGAGAGGGTTGGCCAATCCTTCTAGGAAATTGGCCCTCAAGAGTTTGATTAATAGTCACAATCTTGTCATTCTCTTACAAGGGATCATGAAAGATTGAGTAAAAAGTGTTCAATATGCATCTAAGACTTTTAAAGGATGGGCGTTCAACTATGTTGATGTTATAGGTTGTTTAAGAGGGCTAGTTATAGGGTGGAAGAAAAACAATTTTCCCTCTCTATTGTGTGTGATTTTGATTTAGTATTGGTTGTCTCCGTTGCTTATTTTGATTCACTGAATAGTGTTTAATTTTCTAAACATCTATGGGCCTTATGGCGACGATAAAGTGTATTAGGAATGATTTGTTTTGAAGTCATGACATCAGAAAGAGATCATAATTTTGGAAGAATTTTGCAATTTTACTCTTTGCACCTTTGAGATAGGAGGTCTTATAGACCTACCAAATTCTTCCTCAAGTTTATTTATTAAATGATTGGAGCGACTTGGTTTTGACAACATTGAGCTTATCAAGCTTACACCCACTTCGACCAACAAAATAGCTATCTAGAGCTCACATAGTGATATGAATTGATATATTCCGAGTTACAAAGGATGCATTCGATGATGCACTAAGAATCAAGCAACGAGTGCCTTCAACAGGAGACTTTGACCATGATCCAATTCGATTGTAAGTGGATCCTATTATAGGAAATTCCCCTAGCCCATATAAATTAAACCTAAAATGGATAAAAGTGACGATTTCATCCAAATTCTCAAGAAATTCCTTACAACAATTCATTGTTGGAATCTATTGTCATTCTATTCTACCAGAACCTATGTATGGCCAAACAATTGGCTATCAAATGGTCTAATAACAATTGAGATAAATGTGAAAGATTCGTTTCTGAGGTAGAAGATGTTATATCATATAGAATCTCTTTAGAAGGATTAAATCTTCTTTTGGATACATAATAAAGAAGAGATTTGTCAGTTGAAAAACAAAAGAAGAAGGTTGTTGTTAAACAAAAAGGGAAGTGGTTCCTAAAAAGTAGGGCATTGTGGTAGGAATCTAGAAATGAAAACATGAAATTGTAGGGAAAATTATGAACCTAGTCAAGAAAATTGATAAAGGAGACAAGTCGTGGGATGAAAATTTCGATGAAATTGCTTCTAAATGGGTCTCTCATTTTATAATATTTTCCAATAGATAGGGCCACAATAGATTCCATTCACAAAATATCTAGCTTCTTCCCCGAATTCATGTATCCAAAAGACAACCACTTGCTCATGGGAAAAGTAGGGAAAGAGGTTATATGTTGAACCCTTCACATCTTTCAAAAGGATAAGAGAGTGGGTCCAAATGGGACACATCAAATTCTTTATTAACTGCTATGAGTTCATTGAGGCTGACCTTTATAGGATAATAAAAGCAACTTGACTTTCATGGAAGGTATTGGAATCCTTCAACACCACAGTCATTACACATATACCAAAGAAGGAAATTCGCACAACATATGAAAATTGTTGTCCAATCTCACTTTATAATAGTATGCAAAAGATTGTATCCAAAATAATTTGCTGTAGGATCATATAAACTCTCTCTAAGCTAGTTTTTCAGTAGTATGGTTTTCTTAAAGGATGCTCATTACATGAGGTAATTGGCATCACCTAGGAAGGGCTACAAAATAAAAATAAAAAATATTTAAGGCCATGATTGCAAGGGTTGACATATCTAAGACATTTATAGAGTTATTTGGCTTTTCATTTGACTCATTCTAGTCCATTCAGGATTTAGTCTACACTTTGTGTCCTAGGTTATGGCTTACATCTACTTAGTGACCTTTTTAGTCCTAATCAACAGATGAACCTCATCTTTATTCAATTTTTAAAAAAGCATATGATAGGTATGCGTGAATTCATGAAGATGGGTTGCACTTTTGGGCCAAACGCGGTGATGAAACTTCAAAATTTTACTCTTTTATCGAATTGATGCCTTCAAAATTCATATAAGTTTTGTGGATTTTGATTTGGAGTAAAAAGACAATTTGTGGAGAATTATGTTGTCTTAATACTATTTTTTCCAAAATATATTAGTGTCATATAATTTGTCAAATTTCCATTAAATTAAATGCTCTTGCTTATAATTTTTCACACATCTTAATAAGTATGAGTGTGTTCATGTGAAATAACTTACTCTAATACATATTAAACAGATGACTTTTACATCATGGGGTGTCTTAATAGTACACTCTATCACCATCTATTCTATGTGTTGTAGTTAAAAGTCACTGATTATTATATATTTGATTTAATTTTCTTTACATTAAAACGGAGTCGTCCACTGAGGCAGAGGAATTCCCCAAACGGCCAAAAGTAGTTGGAATGCAAAAAAATTCAAAAATTCTTGTAGATGAGTGTTTGAATCATGTTTTTGATGGTAGAAATGCATTCAGCACTAACAAAAACCTCTAAAGCATCTAAAATTATAAAGTTTGAGAGTGTTTACTTGGATTTACAAAAATCCTTGCTAGAAATTTTCAAAATATATACGGATTTTCAATAACTTTCAAAACAACAAAACATAATCGTTAGAGTACGGCCATTAAAACAAATGACATATTTTACAATGTGAGTTTCAACATAAGCTTGCATAGTACACTCGAAGGCAATTTTTATGGCGACTCCTATATCCAACCCTATAGCAAAGTTAATGCAGACTGACATGGCCGCTCGATAGCCCGATATAACACACCGTTTTTTTTTCCCTAGTCATCACCGGGCGCGTGTTATATCTGGGTATCGAGCGGCCATGTCAGGGCACATTAACTTTGCTATAAAATTGGATATAAGAGTCGCCAATTTTTATAATTTTCCATTTGGGAAGTGAATGAGCAATATGTAGCCATCATTTCCATTTGCGATTTGTTGCAAGTACATTGCACCCTGCCCGCCCGTACTTTCGTGGCACGTTCCGACATGTCTTTTTAATTTTCCACTTGCCAAGTTGCCATTGCAGCGAGCATGCTCAGGACGTCTTCAGTAGTCATTGAGTCTTTCTGAGTTTCAAGCTATGGTAAAGACGTGAGAAATAACACAGGTGCTCACGACCAAACATTATCCACTCGAGAGAAAAAAATTGAAAGAGAAAAAATTGGCTGATTAAATGGCTAAGTACGAATCACGATGTCTTTATTCCAGTCCAAAGGTTGCCATTGCAGCCGTCATCCTCAGGGCGCCAGCCTGTTTAGACTATGCACTTTCTTATTAGGGTGTGACAAGAAGATACAAGAACTGGGACATAAACACGTCACATAACACAGGCACACATTATCCATTCGATATAAAAGGTTCAATAAATAGATTGAAAAAAAAAATTCGCAGGCCAAATTACTAACTATAGATATTTGACTAACTACCATATATGTTTTTATGAAAAATTAAATATATAGTAGTTAAGTAAAATGTTTTTTATGTTTTGTTTTTTTAATTATTATGACTAATTACAATATATGTAGATATAAGTTTTTCGGATTAATCACATTGTTAGGATTTAGTGGACATTTCAAACCAATTAATGTGGTTTACACTGTAGTTAACTAAGATGTTTTAAAACTAAATATTTTACGAGTCTTTTTTTAATTATAAGATATAATTGTAGATGAGATTATAATTTTTTTTATTTAAATTATATTTTTAAATATATAAATAAATTTAAAATTTAAATATTATTTGAAATATTTAATTATATAGTTTTAATAATCAAATTTTACAATTTTAATAAGTTATCCTTATTCTGAGGATGAACCACATTAGTTGGTTCAAAACGTCGACCTAATCATATCTATGTGATTAATCCGGAAGACTTATGTCTACATTATGGATCACAAAAGTCTTAGATCTAACAAAAGTTCTAATCAAGTTTTAAATAAAAATGTTTAGAAAATATATAAAAATTAATTAAAAATTTGAAATTAAATATGCAATTATATTTTCATATTATTTTTGACAAAAAAAATTATGATAGCAGTTATATTGAGTTAGTATCATGTCGGAAGATTTGAATCTGGAAACTCTTGGAACATAATACAAAAGTAACTCAAATCTTATAATATTTTTATTTTAATTAATAAATTTAACTAAATGGGATAAAAAAACATAACTACTTTAGAAATAAATCTCAATATTTGATTTATGTATACTATTAAAAAAATTTTAAAATATTTTGTTAAAGTTAAATCTCTACCATTCACCCAATAATTATTGATAATTAAATTAAAATTCTAAAAGCCTTATTCTAAAATAAATATCATTATCAATATAACAACACTTCAAATTTTGGATTGCCCTTATTTTATTTTAATAAAGTAAGACATCTATTTAAAGATATTTTATTGGATGAAGACACTTCTGCTAACAATTTACTAAAATAAGTGTTACAAAGCAACATAGTCTCGATTATATATACATGTATTGAATGCAAAATTAACAATTCTTTTAAAATAAGTGTTACAAAGCAACATAGTGTTTGCCACTCAAATAATAAATTATGCTCTAGAAAATAATACCTAAAACATTATAATTTGCATTGATTAATGCTAAATTAATAGTGGTTAATAGGCAAATGGAATCTTGTCTATTAGTTCGAGTATGTTAAAAAAGAGTTAGACTATAACAATTTTAGACTTAAATTATTGTATCAGCATCACGCAGCTCCACCTTCGCTGCTACCTACAGTAATTGCCTCCCATCCAGCGCAACTAATGATGCTCCTCATGCAGCTGCCGATGACTACATCAAGAACTCGACGAATTCGGTCAACAACTCAATTAGAAAATCAACAGTAATTAATCTCTCACAGCTAGTATTAGATGATAACTTGAAACTGCTTCTAGAAAAAGGTTTAAATTTCGCTTTCTCCAGCCAAAATTCCTATAAATGACATCATAAGCAACATTGAAGTCATTATCAAAAACATTGATCAAAATGTAGTAGAAGAAATAAGACAGGACGTTTCCAGAATTCTCAGAAATGTCAGACCTCCGCCTAGCAACATATCCAAAGAAGAAGCCAAATCCTTAAAAAACATCAAGAATAACAAAAACATTATAATCTTAAAAGAGAATCCATAACCAATAAACAAAAAAGAAAAACTCTTGAAAACCCTAGAATCTCCTTGCCCTATATTAAAGGAGCCACAGATAAAATTGCCAAAATTCTCACCAAGCATAACATCATGGTTGCATTCACGCCCCCTAACACCCTAAAAAACATGCTTGATTCTGCTAAGGACTTAATAGACCCAAAAAATCACAAAGGAGTATACTCGATTCCCTGCTCATGCGGAAAAGTTTATATAGGTGAAACAGGGAGATCCTTTGGAATAAGATTAAAAGAACACAATAATGATATTACAAGAAACAGGTCAGAAAATCAGGTCTAGCAGAGTACGCATGTTCCTCCTCACACTATATTTGTATGGAACAAGCAAAATTAATTCACAAGGAAGACCATTATTTAAAAAGAAGGGTGAAAGAGGTAATTGAAATTGAGAAATCCTCCAACAATATGAATAGGGATGACGGACTAAAATTAAGTAGCACCTGGAAACCCTTATTAAATAAAATAAAAAAGCATTAAATTAATCTAATAAAATAACAAATAAATCAATCTATCTAACTCCCTTTTAATAAAATTTAATAAGTCAAAAAATAAGTAAATAAATAAAAATAAAATTACTTCACTTCAAACTAATACATAACAAGTAACTTATTTATATAACATAGAATATAATTAACTAAAAAATAAAAAAAAATAATAAATAACAATAATAATAATAATATGAATAATAATATAATTAATAGATAAATAACTAATAATAAGAATAATAAATAAATGTATTAAAATAATAATAATAATAATAATAATATAAAATAAAAATAAATAAATAAAAATAAAAATAAATAATAAAAATAACAACTAACTAAAATAAATAAATAAATAAAATAAATAAATAAATAAATAAACAAATTAAAATAAAATAATTAAATATAACCCAATAAATACATTTAAATATAATCAATCATTAAACCTATCACTTAAAATTAAAAAAGAAAAAAAAAATTTAAAATTATAATAATATTAAATAAACATATATATATATAAGATTTAATAATTATGAATCAATTAGGCCGACATTAAAAAAAGAAAAGAGATATCAAATATTTTTCAAAATAACTATTAATAGCTCTATAATTTCACGCTTTCTCTTCTCAAAATACTCATTGCCCTGATGATGGACTCACCTAGCTAGTCCGAAACGTTGGTTTCATAAATTGTTCACAAGTTTTTCCACTAACATAAAATTAAATTATTGTTATAGTTTAAATTTAAAATATTTATCAAAATTTCTATTGAAATCTACTTATGGAAATGCCACAATTTATTGATAATAAAATTGGTTTATTGTATTGAAATACTTTTTAGTATTCTTACAATTTCA
The DNA here is from genome assembly GCA_000404065.3 of Pinus taeda. Taxonomy (NCBI): domain Eukaryota; kingdom Viridiplantae; phylum Streptophyta; class Pinopsida; order Pinales; family Pinaceae; genus Pinus; species Pinus taeda. The sequence goes on along the minus strand of APFE030067193.1, from coordinate 13,525 downwards.
ATTGAATGTATATTGCAAATTATGTTCGAATATATTGTATATTTAAAACCAATAAAAAAGATAGTTGGAAATCTAGCAAACCATCCCTATTAATGGATCATAATTGTGAAAATCAACTGCCAAACGTTCGTATTTCTTTATATAAAATAAAATAAAATAAATAAATAAAATGAAATAATAAATTAATAAAAATTAATAAAAAAAATAAAAAAATAACATGCATTTGGAGCTCATGCAAAAGCCTCCCTTGCGTGAGGTCCACCTAGCGTGTCCCCTGAATGCTCACACCTATCCTCCTCCCCCTTTCACAGTACTATCTCTATCCTCCTTCCCCTTTCACAGTACTACCTTAGTTCCTCAGTCATGGTTTGAGAGGTCTCCACAATCCTGCATTCCTATGGATTATAAGCATTCCTATGGACATGAGATTTCTTCTCGGATAAAAGCCATTATAAAAGTCCATATTGCTATATTTTCTCTAAATTTTGCGGAATTAGATTGGTGCCTCGATGAAATTGTCGTCATGAAAAACTTGGGCGCTACAGTTCTTCCAGACTTTTATATTGTCAAGTATTCTGAGCTTAGAAGGATGGGAAAAGATGAAAAAGATGGAACATACACTAACTACTAGCGCAAATATGAAGAGAAACAACATCACAACTTCCAGATAATTCAGAATTGGAGAGACACTTTTTCTCATGTTGCTAATATTAGCGGCTTGGAGAAAGAGACGTTTAATGGGTGAGTACCTCCTACGGGGAACTCAAACCCTAATTGTTGTTAATTTCATGGAAGAGAAACCAATGATTTTTTTTTTAAATTCCTCACAAGTTATAAATTTGTTATATGATGAGCATGATGTTGTGTTATCTATGTGTCTTGATGAATCTTTCTTTCCAAAGATGTGAGCAATTTCATCCCCTTCAAGTGCAAACAATTTTCTTGACAACTCTATATTACTCTCTTAATTTGTGTCTACATTTTGCTTCAACTGTATGTATCTCCTACATTTACTCACCACAAATTATTCCAATTCACCTTTTGTAAAAATACTCCAGAAAGGGCGATACCAAGAGCTTTCGTCTGAAGATACCATCATCTTCATATCTATCTTAAGATACAAATAATTGTCATCTGATGATATTGGCACATCCAATGTCAAGTATACTTGCTTGAGTACCTCATTGACATGAGTAGATGACAAATACTACTATCCTTGGGAAACTTATCAAAATGCGGACCAATATAAATTATTTCAAGTTTTATTTATATTTCATCCATTATCTTCTCTCCCAAAGTTGGGTTGGGCACCAATCTTCGTTCCATATGCTTGAGAACACTCTTGTTACATGTTGATTCAAGTATGGCATGCTTATGTTTTCGATGTTTGCAAATACTTTGATTGGTAAACCATCAACAAACATAACAATTTGCTATAGGTTCTAGGGAATATAGTAATTATGGTAATCAACTACTTGGTTGAACCATAAATAAAATTGTCACTCTCTATTGGTTGAACCATTGACATAATGTTTGTGTGCAAAATGTAGGGTTTGCTAAAAACACATTTCATCCCGATGATATTCAACGTAAGCAATGCATGATATGTATTTTGGATTATAAATAAAGAGATGATGAATGCATGTTATATTAACACCTATTAGTTAATTAATTAATCTCTCATAAGCTATTAGAGAACCTTTAGAAATTACGAAACTTTTAGGTTTTAAATTTATCGAGCTTGATGGTAAGGAGGGGATTTCTCTATATTGAAGAATTTGCAAAATTTGAGTATAATGTTCTTTTAAACAAAATTGCTTTAGTGTCATGTTGACAGTGTTGGACCTACTAACATTCAAGGGGTCTCCCTGATATGTGGTACCAATTAGATCTGACATCGTTTGCGATAGAATCCCCATCCGGAATATAGCTCAGTTACCATTTTCTTAGATATTTGCCTTAACTCTAACTATCAACAAGAGAGAGGAACACATGTGTGCCTTGTGAGTGTTCGGTTGTAGGTGTGTCAAGGTTCTTCTATTGCGGAGGGAAAAGAAAGTAATCCTCTAAGAGAGAGATAATAGTAACACTATGGTAGAAACACACACAACGAGAGATATATGTCTACATCCAGTGGAATACTCCACAAAGATGCGACGAGCATTGCAACCATTACAACACATTTTCGATATGATAAGCACTAAAATAATCAAAATAATTCAACTACATTAGTAAAGGTGAAAATAAAAATGAATCATAAATATTCACATAATAGTCTTACAAACATTCATAATCCATGCATGAAGAACGTGCTGGCCATTAGGCTTCATATATTAAGTAAAATTCCCAAGGCACATGTATACAACGAACACCACTAGCTCCAATACTGGAGCATTGGAGCCACTACATGCTCCCCAAAAGAACTAGCTTGTCTCTCTGATGCCTTGCAGGAGGATCCAAGGTGAAAATTCCTTTTCTCATACAATGAGGGTGTATATATAACTAATGGGGTGATGCTCCACCTCCCTTGTGACTATTTGACTACTCTCATGACTTTTCAACTTTACATGAATCTTCATATTCTGTACATGTCCTTTGGAATTCCACTTTACAATACATTTTGAATAGGAGTTTACAAATCCACAAAAGTGATGTGGCACATGGTGACTCATGACATGACACGACACGACACTGATGACACGAACTGTATGATTACATGGGAATGTCAAGTCAATCGTGTTGCTTCTTACTATGTGTCTTCTTGATAATGCTCTTATATCCACCTCCATATGGCTTAGAGATGAAGGGTATTTAGTGTTATCATATTTTGAGCAATGATCGCAAACATGTGTCCTTTTGCTTTCTTCTGGTTGATCTACATGCATATTTAGCCACAAAGGTGTCTTCTTGCACTTTCCCCTTCTCCATTTCCTTCTTCATCATCCTGTCATGGTATGATAGAGTACTCGCATTTGCAATTAACTCTTGACAAGACAACATCAGTCTAATAAACCCCTAGTCTAACATGTTGCATGAAAATCCACTAACTTAGCTAGAACTGGGTGGAAAGTTAAGTAAGAGGCTCAATGACTGTGCAATTGTGTAGCTTAGGTAGTTAGGGGTCAAGTTTGAGCTTTAATACTGTGCAATGCATAGTTCAAGCTAGACTGAGCAAGAAGATTGCTAGTTGGGGAGCTCAGGGAGCCAGGATGAGGGCTTGAGCACTGAGTCTACCCACTACGCATTTACAGAAGGCAGAGGAGGCCACATGATTTCGTAGTTGCATAGCTCAAGGGCTCAAGGATGGGGCTTGAGTCTTGTGATTGCACAATGTGCAGTACTAACTTGGTAGGAGGGAGAAATTGCATAGTTTTTGGGGTCAGAGGTTGAGGTTGAGCACTATGATTGTGGAGTGCATAGTTCTGGGAGGCAAGAATTGCACAGTGCCAAGAGGCAGGGTTGCAGCTTGAGGGTTGACACTGGGTGCTATGCAGTTCAATATGGACAGATGTGGCTAAGTTTCTTAGTTGAGAGTCTTTCTGAATTTGGCTAAGTATGGGATCTATTATCTATGGTAACCCTAAATAATTTTTTTTTTTGTTTGATTGGTCATTATAGATAGGTTTTTATGTCTATGTTCATGTGACACCTATTATAGGGTCCATTCAATGTTTAATAGGGTCATCATAACAAGAAAAGGTCACCAATCCATGCATTTTGAGGTCTGACACTTTTACAAACTTTCAAAGCAAAGGCAGTTACGCAAACCCAGAATTTGCTACGAAAGTCCCTGATAGTTCCGTAGCAAAACGATCCTCTCTGACACTTGTCTTACTACGAAATTTTGTTGTTGTATAAAAGTTTATATGTAAATGATTGTTAACGATGCCAAATGTACTGATTCGTTATACCTCTTCATTCTCGTGTCCTCCATTCTTTTTTATTCACTTTTGGCTCTCCCTTTCCCTTTATACCATCTGCTCTTATAAAAAAAGCTCACAAGTGTTGTCATAGATCAAGGTTTGCACTGTCAAAGCAGGTTTAGTCATGGTTTAGGTGAGGTCTAGGTTTTCTAAATTTGGTGTGCAGGTGAAAAGGAAGCAACTCACAAGCAACTCTCAGTGTGTTAGCAAGAATGGCCACCAGAAAACACTGCAAAGGAGGGGTTGTAGTGTGTTATGAGCCCACATGCATGAAACGTCTTGAAGAAGACCCAGATTTAATACAATCATTTGCAAGGCTGGGGTGTCTTCGATTTTGTCAAAAATTGCATGGTTTTCATGCACAAATCACCAAGGACTTCGCTCTCAATTTAACAGTGGTTAGCAGGAAGGTGGGCATTTTATGTTTGAATGTCTCTTCAGACACCATTTCTCATGCTAGTGAAATCCCAAGGTCAGGGGAAACATGGCTTAAAGTTCAAAAGTTCCAGCTACATAATTGTGATGAATTCTTGAAGGAAGAACATCAAGGGATTGATATGACAGTGGGCATCCCTAAAAATTGTCTTAAAGAACATTATTCCAAGTTGTTGACGGTTATTCAGAATTATTTTACATATCAGAGAAGGTTCCATATGGTATACCAATACAACTTTACGTTGCTGCTCCACTTCATAGGTAAACAGTCCTTAGATATTCAATTTTATCTCTTCATAAGTTTAGGAAAGATGGATGACAAGGTGCAAGCTAAACCAAATGCAAGTAGTACCTCTATTTTTCATCATGGTCTTATCAAATTGTTAGTAGTTGAAGAGATAAATATATTAAACAGGGATTGGCTTACCTTTTTCTTCCTAAGTGGATATGAACTAGATGTTGCTACCCCTTCTAGAAAAACTCCAAAATCAAAATCTGCAACCCCTAGAATAGGGCATCAACCTAGAGCAAGACAACAATCAGTGGCAGAGAAGCAACCTATAATTGAAGCTTCTACAAGTACTAAGAGGAGAATGACTAGAAGATAGAAGAAAGAATAAGAATAGAGTGCAAAGAAGGGTAGATTGACTGACATCCTAGACGTTATAGACATTGAAGAGAGCCCAATTCAACAACCTATAGAAGTGACCCCAACTGAAACTAAGAATAAAATTAAGAGAGAAAAGGAATTAGATTTTACTCAAGAAGAATAGGGTTTCATTTTCAAGCCAAGGAAACTTGCCACAAGATCAATGCAGCAAGTTGAGAAGATACCTGAAGCACCATTGAGAAAAGCAAAGTTATTAAAGAAACCATCAAAGCAAAAGAAAGGCAAGGAAGTTGTTCAAGGAAAAAGTGAAATAGAAGTTCTACAAGAACAGTTAATGGAGGCGAGAAAAGAAGTGATCAAGACCAAGCTAGAGTTTGATGAATACCAAAATGAAGTGTTAAGCAAATATATTTTTATGATGAAATTGCAGACAAGTCTAAGAAGGTGATAAAAAGGAATCTGCCTTTACATAGGATGCTGGAACATATGTATAAAAGAAATAGATGGTTACAGGTAGAAAGGAAAAGCCTACAAGGACAAGTTACAAAACTAGAAAGTCAAACTGAAATGATCTAGGTTGAACTCAAGAGGAGAAACCTCAAGATTGTTACTGAAGTAAGTGCTACTCCATGATATGGAAAACTCTTCAATTTTTGTCTTTACTATACCTATTTGAGTTAACTCAACCATATGTATAGTCAACATGAAATTAGAAGTCATAAGGAGGCATTAAAATCATGGAAACTTGAAACAATCAAAATTTTGGAACTTTCGTAGCAACCGCCCATAATGAAGCCAAGTTTTTGCTATGAAACTATTGTAGCATTCCATGGGAGTTAAGGATGGTCTAAAGTTCAAAAAAGGTCATTCTAAAGGCCTATTTTTGGGTCATAAACATCAACAAAGACCTCAAAACCAACATATGGAGGAGAAATGTAGCATAGGAGTTTTTTTCAAAGTTGCTACCAAAGTTTGCTACGAAACTGCCGAAAATACTCTTTTGCTATGAAATCATGAAAACACTCTGTGTTCTGCCTTTTTGAAGATTTTTTATATTAGACATCCAAGCTCCAGGTGGATTTCAGTTGATAAAAGGTTTCCATGTCATCATGATAAACTCCTATTTTTCAGCCCACCAAGTCAGCAAATAACCACATCTACAAATTAGCTAGCTCATCAAGACAGTCAACAAAAAGGGAAATTAAATTGATGTCTATCAATAATTTGAAGATTTAATGACACTTCATCAAATCTAGCATGCAATTGGCTTTAGTTATCTACATCAACAAAAAGTGGTTATGGTTTTAAAGTTAGTAGAGTCCTAGTTGAGTTCCAACTATTGTAAAACAGAAAATTCCTATGAGGACTCTGTTAGTTAGAAGAAAAGTAGGAATAGGTCTCTAGAATAGTGGATCGAATTTGGCCCAGGTGGCAAGATATATAAAGAGATCTTTTATCTGTAAATAAGTAGGTTTTCAACTTTGAGAAGGGTTGATGAAGATTGTGAAGAACTAACCTTTTGTAATATTTTGATCCTTTAATAGAAAATTTGCAGCTACTCTGTTTCTGTACCTGAGATTCATGTCATGGATTTTATGGGTTTTTATCATGTTGTTTCAAGTTTTACATAGTATCTTGATTACTTGGAAATCTTGTCAAACTACTCCAATTTCCTTCATTTACTATGTATGACTGTAGATGTTCATTTGTGTTGGTTTAAAAGCTATAGATGCCTCAACTTCCATTTAACTTTGTTTTTTTCCATTTTTGTAATTTGACTCCATGCCTAATGGTAGCAGTAATCATGTTTTTATTCACCTACAAAATCACAAAAAGAAATCAGAGTTAGTCATCTGACTATTTCAATCGTTTCAAGAAGATTTGATAAACATTTGAGAGATCTCTCTCAGATTGGAAGGACTAACTTCCATTTCAAGTGGTCTAAAATAGTTACACTAGGTTAAAGGTTGAAGCAACCCAATTATTTCTAGCCCAGTGATAACAGGATCGACAGAGCTTATGTGAACAATGATAAGACGTAACTGTGATCACACACTTAGAACACTTGATGACATAGCATAGATCATTCAGAACACATGAACAACAAACTTCCCTCAGTGCGACAACTTTGTGACGATAAGTGTGACAACAAAGATACACTTTACGACGACCGTGATGATGCTTGTGTGACAGTGCTAAAAACTTTGGAAATGAGTGCGACATATGTTTACATAGTAAGAAAAACTCATTTACACAAATATAACCCCTTGAAACAACCAAACCAATCTTATATTCATCGTGCGACACTTAACAAAAACAAATATGAGACTTTGATTTTCTTGCAAATGGGAGAAAAACACTTAGAGAAAACACATGAAATGAGCCCCAATGTTTGTGGCAAAAGTATGCAAGATCAAGGTAGGCTCTGACATTTGGGCACATCCCAAAATTTTGGAGGTTATTGTAGCAGCGACAACACCTAGCAACATACTGGTAGAATTCCAACTTCTCTCTCTTGGTTTATTCTTTTGTGCAGGGTCTCAATTATTCTAGCAGTATTGATTAATCTTGCATATCACTTTTGCTTCCCCACTTACCACGTGAATAAACATGGCCCCCCTTTGTGCCATCTCAGTTTAAAAAAACATAAGATCATCCATATCGCAATGTTTCGAATTGGAAAGGGTAGTGTAGTTTTCAAGATTTAGATTTTCAAAGAATGGCTTGTCATCTCTGGCGTTGCTCCCTTGCCAATAGGCCTAGACAATTCCTTGACGGAGTCACTACAGGAACACAGACATTGCTCTACTACCGGGGAGCCTGGATAGTACCCTAATGGACTTGATTGCTTCACCTCCATGTGCAGGAAGCCTTTCTCTTCTTTTGCATTTATTTATATATTTATATTGGACTGTGCATAGGCACTTATTCATTTTATCGGTGGAAGAGGGATCCCAAGTTATTGAGAGTATGAGAGTTTGTTCCTTGAGAGAAGCATATAGAGATCTCTGATTTAGGTTTTCCCGTTTGGTTTTTTCCCCTTTCCCTCCTCTACTGATTGGATACGCATGAAAACATTGTAACATAAGGAACCGAGTGCGGGCATAAGGTTTCCATAATAAACCCAGGTATCATGGTTTGACATAAAAATATCCTTACAGATGGATCATACTTTTCGTCAAAACATCATTGATCGAAAGATATAATAAACACAAAGAAGGAGGAGTGAAGGTTAGCCAAATGTTGAAGTGTCATAAGACTCTTTTCAACTCAACCATACATAAAGAAGCCAGAAAACATGTTCACATGTGACACTTATTCACAGAAACAAAAAAAAGCACAAGACCAAATAGACAAGAAACAAGAAAGAAAATTGTGTACGTAGGACAGGGCACAACCCCAAATGACCATTGGAAATATTGTTTTAAATCTTGGCTATTAACAAGAAGAGAGTCAATATTTTCGTCTAGAGCTTGAAGACGATATGTGTGCTGGCCAAGATTTTTGTGGACAATGAATAGTCTGATCCATAGGGATTGAAACTAAGTGTGTTTGCCTTTGTCCTCGTGGGATTTGTCCCACTTTAAGACTAGGTCTCCCACAATGAATTCATTTTTCCCTAAATACTCCATGTTGAATCACCTCTTGATACGACTTTGGTGAAGATAATTTTTTTCTTTTTCTTTCTATGTTTCTTCCTACATCTTGTAGAGAGCGTCTATCCTACTTTGAACCAATAAGCACGACTTGCCTTGAGATTCTTGTGAAAGTTGAAGGGAAGGAAAATAGATGTTCGGGGGTAGTATGGCTTCTTTTCCATACACCAAGAAGTAAGGAGACATATTTATAGAACGTTTAGCGTGACTCGGTTAGCCCATAAGGAATTCACCAAAGCGGAGTCCTAGTTCCTTTGTTCAGATGAAATGGTCTTCTTGATAATGTTAGTAAGGTTCTTGTTAGTGGACTCAACAAGACCATTTCCCCGCAAATAATAATTAGCAGAATGTTTCAATACAATTCCATTTTGCAATGAAAATAATATTAATGATGAAAAGTATGTTGCATTGTCAAAAACAAGTGAAGTTGGAATGCCAAACCTGAAAATGATATCCTGATTAAGGAAATTGATGACTTCCTGATAATTCACCTATTGAAGTGGAATTTCTTTTTCCCACCGCATGAAGTAATTTGTGGCAGTGAGGATATAACGGTACTGCTTTGATGAGTGCAGAAAAATCTCACCAATAACATCTAGGCCCCATTGTTGAAATGGCTCTTCCACAGTGATAGGCTATAATGGGGTGGCTGACTTATTTTCTCGGGCGCCACACTTCTGACAGACTAAACACTTGTAGGCATATGCATGAGAATCTTCGAATAATGTGGGCCAATAAAAGACAACCTACATAACTTTGTGCGTTGTTGTGTCACCAACAAAGAGTCCCTCGGCTGGTCCATCATGGAGATCCTATAAAATTCTCTCTGAATCATGTGATTCTAGGCATCTGATCAAAACTCCATTATGGTGCTTTCCGAAAAGCACCCAATGCACCAACTGGTAAGATAATGCTTTCAATATGTCTGCCCTCTTCTTTCGTGCATATAAGTGAGAGGGAGAAGTTCCATGCTCGAGATACTAGCACACATCTGTGTACCAAGAGTTAGAAATAGAAGTGGGGGAGGCTCGCTGAACATAATACTTTTTGATTTCTTGCTCCCAACCGGATGGATAAACTTCTTTTGCATCCACCGCTTCTAATGTTATCCGATATAGACCATGGCCCTTGATGGTGTGAACATGTTTGAATTCTAAGTCATAGTATTGAAAACCAGTCATCTAGTTGAATCTTCTCTCACCCAGCTCTTGTTGGACAAACAATGATCTAACTGCTAGATGCGGAACAAAGATAATGCAATGATTCTTCAAGAGATAGGGTCAAAAGTTCTTTAATGCCTTATAGACTACATACACATGTTTATAAATGGTGGGATAATTAAGCTCAAGTCCTTGTAGACTGGCACTCATAAAAAGATATTGTTTGGTCATTATTCTTGTCATCTTTCTCTATAAGTACGACAACAAGAGAGGTGTTTGAAGCAAAAGTGTAGAGCAGAAAATCTTTATTGTATAAGGTTGGTGCTTCTATGATATCTTGCTTGGTGTGGGAAAAAAAATCTTTCCCCTTTTATCCCACTTGTATATCACATCCTTCCTTACTATCTCCTACATGGGTTTGACAATTTGAGCATAATCAGAGATGAACTTGTGGAGAAAGTTGATTTTCCCTAGGAAAGACTGCATAGATTCTTTGTTCACTGGGAAGGGAATCTGTGTAATAGATTTGACCCTTTTTGGGTCTACCTTAATCCCACTATTTGTGATAATGTGGCCCAAGATATTACCCTTGACACCACAAAAATACTCTTCTTGGGATAAGCGTTATCCCATACTTTCGACATCACCCAAATATTTTATTCAAGTGGCATAGGTGGTCATATGTTTTATCTGAAAACACAGACATCATAAAGATACACCACCACACTCTATTTGATCAGTCCATGAAATGTGATGTCCATTGCACGTCAAAAGGTCGCACAGGCATTAACTAGACAAAATGGCATTCTTCTGAATGTGAATGTGCCCCACTTCATTCAAAAAGTAGTTTTTAGTTTCTCAGGCTCTGAGAACAGAACTTAGTTGTAACTCGAATAAACATCAAGCAAAGAAAACATCTTTGACCCTGATATTGTCTATAGTATCTGTTCCATAGATGACACAAGGTAGTGGTCTTTGTCCGAGGTGCGATTCAAGTTTCAAAAATCAACACACAAGAGAATTTCCCTAGGCTTATTTCTTACTGGGACCATATTAGATACCTAGGTTGAATGTCGCACGTTGTATATGATCTAAGTATTCATCAACTTCCTTAAGTCTTTTTGAATCAAGGTATCAAGCATTGGATGTACCTTACGCAACTTTTGTTGAAAAGGCTTGGCCCCTTCCTTGATTGGGATGATGTGCTACAATATTCATGTGTCGTAGGTTTTGAGCTCATCATATGTCCACGTGAACACATCTCGGTACTACTTGAATATGCAGATGAATTCTTGTCACTCTTGTGGTGTGAAACAAGTACTGAGATTGACAAACTTCATATCTTTCTTTGTTCCACGACTTATATGCTCATGTGACAGGGTTGAACTGTGGGTTTTTGCGCTGACTAGCCCACTAAAGTGATTTTACACATCATATAGATTTTACAATGATACCACACCTTCTTCCAGGGGGTTCTCTTTATTTTTGTGAGCTGCATCTTGCAACGCTCTTTCATGCTCATCTTCATCGATAGCTACATCTTTGAATAGATCAACGTTCACCATAAAGTGGATTATTTTCTAGTCATCATTAAAACATGTAAGTAAGTGATATTATCAGGGATGGACGGTTTGTAAAGTGTTTCAATAGAAAAACCATCCCTAAGCAGTGATAACCTAGCAACAACATTTGCTAATGAATTCACAGTTGTGTTACACATTCTAGGAATAAATATGATATTAAAATCTTTGAAATGAGAAATCAAATGCCATATATCTTGTTGATAACCTTTGAAATGAGGTGACACATAATGTATAGTATTACATACTTGTCATACGATGATTTCAGAGTCACCTACTCCTTTGAGAACCCCAACATTGAGGTCAATGGAATTTTGTAAGCTCGGGATAAGTGCTTCATATTCCACTGTGTTATTCGTGCACTCAAATTCCAAGCGGCTTGTGATCAAGTGTTTTTTCTATCGCGGGTCTATTAAAAAAAAACCAGCTTTAGAGTCCTCCCTTGTCTTTGAATCATCAAAATACAAAATGAAAACATCATATGTACAAGAAAAATGCCCTACACTAGTACTAGTACTAGTACTACTATCTATTGTACAAATGTTATTTCTGCCAGTTGGACTAGGAAGGAGTTCCAACTGTGTGTTTGGTGGGACTAGGGAATATTGAGAAAGATAACATTCCAAATCAGTCTCTAGGCAGAAATGACCAATTATTAGATCTACAAAAGTAACTAGTTAATTTTTCCTCTCAAAGGGTGTGACAATATGCTTCATGTAAGGTTTTGAGTTCACTTAGATTTGGTTATTTCTTCCCTTGTATGAATGATCCAAAATGGATTCATTTTTAATTCTAGATCAAAAGTCTTCAAATGCAGGTGAAAGTAGGCTCAAGTCAAAGTGCTCATTATACGAAACCAATGGTGCAAAGAGCATGGAAATCTGAGTCTGGATGAAGAAATTAGAGCTAATTAAAGATTCAGGTCAAAAAGTCAATGCTTATGCCAGCAGGACACGTGGCAACCTGGGAATGAGTCACTGGTTTTGGATGATGTCAGTAGAGAAGGAATGGCATATGTGTGATTGGTTCACACCACAGTCGTTGGATCATTCGATCACAGGAGATCGATGCATATCGCATCGAGACATGCAAGCAGGTTATCTTTGAAAACAGACGTGATGAGGATATTCAAAAGAAGTTAAACTTATTTGAGTTCTGGCAGGGAAGCGGTAAATGGTTTCTCGCGTGCCTCAAAGGCTAGATATGGTTTTTCAGAAATCTACGCGATTCCACTCAACAATCGACATGTATCACACCAAAACAACCTTTCTCGCTTGCCTTCGGAGAATTAACCGACGTGCTAGTTGGAGCACGAGATTGTGCAACAACCATCAGGTCAAGCAAGGTAGATCGATGGTGTAGAATCATATAGATTAGTTGACGAGATGGACGCCATAGCCGTCGGATCGTATGGTATTGAGATCTGCATTGGGAAAAGGCCAGATGGTTGAGGTCAACTCCACGCCCGTCGGTCCTTTGGTTTATCCTTTTTTTTTAGTGTAATCATGTTATTCTGTGTTTATTGTAGTTTGTAACTAAACATGGTATATTAATACCATATCACCAAAAAAATTTGATAGAGACTAGTTTTGAACCGTGCCAGGGGGTCTGAAGGTCATGGTGGCCAAGTACGGTCGAGTGTATACTCATTTTGACTCGAAAAATCGAGTTGAACACAGTGGTGAGATCCATTTTCGTGTTTGAGACCTTGTTTCTGAGCTCACACCTGTAACAAAAATTTGAAGACATAATAGAGAGGTCAGCACTGGAAGCGAAAGGACCATGAGACGTAGGCAGGAAGTCTGGTGAACTCCTTTATTAAATTTGGTTGTGATGATGTGTTTTCTAATTGTTTAAGTGTTTATTCACAATCTTTTCGATCCATTGCACTAAGTAACATAGGCAACTTCACACATATTTTGGGTTGTGTTATATTCTTTCCACGACTAACCTACGTAGTGAACTGGGGGGTTAGAGGGGGGAGGAGCCCCCCCTTTGTTGCGCCGATTGTGCAGCAGGGGGATCACAGGGGGGGCGGCAGCCCCCCTTGTCCGGGGGATTTGAGGGGGGCGGCTAGCCCCCCTCTACGGGGTTCGGGGTAGCGCCCGGAGAAAATTTTTTTTGGACCCTATATTAGGTTGGGCGAACCTACCTATGGTTT
>APFE030067189.1:0-68937 GCA_000404065.3 Pinus taeda | reverse complement strand
ATTATGGATCTTTCACATATTCTTCTTTGAATACTTAAGAAGTCTAGATTCTAAATCTTTTTGGTTTGACTCTTGTGAGCCTTGTCTAGCTGCGAAACCTAAGCCCTCTCTATTGATTGTATTTGGTTATTAACTTATTATAGACGACCACTTCCAAAATTACTGCATACTTGATTTTTTTTTAGATTCAAGGTTATGAGTATTCTCATCTTAAAGTATAATGGAAAGACCCTCCTAGGCTAAGAGTTCAAATGACTATTTAATTTATAAATAATTGTAAATTTTGCGAGCAACCCAAGTCAGCAATGACCTTAGAGGGTCACTTGTTATTTCAATAGGTAATTATTACTTATTTCTTTTAATTACATTCTATAAATTATGTTCCTATTGTGATATTGAACATACATACATATATATGTTTTGCATGTACTCTAGTTTTATGTGTGATGAAATTGTAATGGTAACTTCCAAATGTTTAATAATTCTTTTTTACAAATGACTTCTTCGTGTATTACTCTTTGTCTAATGGAATATTTTATAATATTTTCCAAAATTTCTTCAAAAGTACTACTTAAGTATATATGGATATGTATTCATTAGTTCCCATTTTGTAACAGTTCTATATTCTTTTAGAATTAGAAGGTATTTAATTTATTTCGTTCTTGTTTTATGCAACCGCTTGCATGTGAAACCTACTATCAATTTTGTTTTGTTCTGATTTAATACAAGAGAATGTATATATTTTTCAATATATCATTTGGTTAAAAAATAACTTATATATTGAGACATGTAAATAGATTTATATATCTATATAAAGACATTTTTTTCTAGTCCATGGCAACAAAGGTACATGTAACCAGGAACCTTTGTTAGTCCCTAAGTCCTATTAATTCCAACCCGCAGCCAAACATGTAGTAAATATGATGGTCATACCATCTGGATTCTCTCAAGGGATTTCAACCTGGGCTTAAACAAAAATTCCTCCCTGTATTAGTTTATTATTTATTACTCTAGCTCTTATCATGGGAAAATATTATATAACTACACTCTCATTTAGACTCTCTTCTGAGCAATAACCCAAGTCTCAAAATTTTATTTTTCTAACTGTATTTAGCTTGTCTCTAACACATATTTCTACGTATTTTCATTTTTTGGATAGAAATATTCTCTTTCCAATATAATCATTTTCTTTAATATTAGATATAAAAACTTCAATTGACAATAAAATTTACTGTACAAATTTCTCTGCTATTTCCCTGGCCCGAAAACTTCTCTCCTGCAACTCCTCCAGCCCCGGAACTCTCTGCCCCAGTTGAATCATATGCAAACATCTGTCCTGCATGTAGGACACTCAGAACACGTACCAAAAACTTAGGAAAAACTACCCTGTATGAGCGATCCAAACTTTGGTATAAAATTCACAAAGCGAAACAAGCCATCCAAACTTTGGTTAATTTTTTTTTTGGATTTGGAAATTCAGCAACCCGGCAATAAGACCTCCAATATAAAACTTTGGATAAAAAGAAAGAAACATCAAGGCTCTAAAATAAAACTTTGGGTAAAAGCGAAAAACATGAATTAAATGCTCTTGTCAACCAAAATTAATAGGGAGTCAACGGCGGATCGAACGCTAATAGTCCCACCAGGGACTAATAAGAAGAAAACAAAACAAGCTCATCCACTGACTTCATGTTCTATTAATAATAAACTATAGTTTTTTTTTTTTTAATTCGAAAAAAAAATATTGATAAAAAATAGAAATTCAAAAAAATAAAAATAAAATACAAGTTTATCGTCTATGTGGAGCAGTGGCTCACTCCCGCATGTGGGACATGACTCTAAGCCTAAACCATGGGAGAATGCAATGTTTATCAACATATTTTCTTTTCAAATTTGAAAAACAAATATTGAGAAACAATGCATATTCAAAATAAGAAGAAAAAAATACAAGCTCATCGTCTATGTGGAGCAGTGGCTCACTCGTGCATGTGGGACATGACTCTAAGCCTAAACCATGGGAGAATGAAATGTGAACGATAAACATGATTGCATACCAATATTTTTGCATGCTACCCTCTTGCAAACTTCTAAGTTCTCATAAAAAACACTGCACATCATGTCATCTCCATTTGCGTTGTCATCAAACAACCCCTCCACTTCTTGTACAACACTTATACTTACAACTTCCTCTCCAAAGTAATTTGTGGCAATAAGTATCAGTTGAGGGACAAAATTGAAGTCATGTGTATTCTTTTGTAAGTGTTGTGTGATATGTCGCCAACTAAATTTGGAATTCCATATCATTCAAGTGGAGTACTCGATTTCTCTATTATCTAATTTCACTATGTATAGAAGTATAATCATATCTTCACTCAATGTGAATGAATGTTGTAACGGAGTCCCCATTCACATTTTCATTACCTACGGTTATCTTCTTATGCTTTAGGGTCGTTCCTCCCAGTGGATCACCCCAAACAAACAGAAGTGAAGAACAGGACGTTGGACAACATTTGGTGTCGAGTGTAATTGTAACAATGTGCAGAGATCTGCACCAATTTCCATACTTATTATATGAGGTTCAGCTCGACCCTCCATAATTAGAGAATTTAAAAGAAACCATAATATGCATGATTTATTTGATAACTTGGAGGAGCGATCCTAAAGCACTAGAGGATAACTGTAGGTAATGAAAAAGTGAATGGGGACTCTGTCACAACATTCACATTGGGTGAAGATATGAATATAATTCTATACATAGTGAAATTAGACAATAGACAAATCGAGTACTCCACTCAAATTATATGGAATTCCAAATTCAGTTGGCAACAGATTGGCAAAAAATAATGCAACACTTACATCAGAATATGCATATTTCAAACTTAAAATAATGGTTTTGGCCACAAATTACTTTGGAGATGAAGATTTAAGTAGAAGTGTTTCACAAGTATTGGAGAAGTTGCCTTACATTATAATTGGGCACCACGACAGTGAAAATGGAGATGACATGATTGGGTAGCATGACAATGCAAATGGATATGACATGATGTGGAGTGTTTGTTAATTGTTACTAGAAGTTTGCAAGTGGGGAGCGTGAAAAAATATTGGCATGCAAGTGATCCACCTACTCAACGTAGACGATGATCTTGTAAATTTTTCTTCTTATTTGGAATATGTATTATTTATCAATATTTGTTTTTCAAAATTTATAAAGAAATATGCTTGATAATAGAACCTTAAGTGAGTTTCTTTTATTGTTGGTTTTCTTACATTCCAAGTATTATATTTAGAACATGCAGGAGCGAGCCACCTGCTTCTCCACATAGATGATGAGCTTGTATTTTTTTCTTCTTATTTGAAATATGCATTACTTATCCATATTTGTTTTTCAAATTTTATTAAGAAATATGTTTTATAATAGAAGCTTAAGTGAGGTTGTTGTGTTAAGTATTATATTTACAAAGAAAGTGTATTTTTTGAATCAGTCTACAATTGTTTACCTTTTTCTTTGTTTTCCACCCTACAATTATCAGTACTACTATTTTTGTTTTCCACCATTTATTTTTCAAATAATGGTCAAGACGCGCTGCAAGAAGCAATTTCAAACTTTGTCATGCCTTCTGCGGGTTGTACAGAACTGCTTACATGGAAGGTAATCATTTTTGAATCAATTCACTGCATACAATAATCTACAAAGTTTTTCTTATAAGTTTTGACAAAATCCTCTAATGCGTTATTACAAAATTTCTTAAAATTGTAGAATATGAAATGAATTATTTTATGCCAATTGAGAAGCCAACAGTACTATGAAGGAAAATACATATAAAAAAAAAGATAAAAACAATTAAAAAACACAGTGACTGTGTGAGCTAAAAAATGCTGCGATCTCATATATTCATTCAACTATTAAATACATTCTTATATAGTAAAAGTATTACTAAAATCAATCTAAAACAAATCTACTGACGTTACAGCGAATTTACAGTACTTTCCAGCAGTGACCACCCTAACAATCTGCTGCTTTAATTTTGCAGTGAACACAAAATGTGCTGGCTACATTGTCAGCATTTTACATAACTAATTAAGCATTCTTCCCAACACTCCCCCTTAATGATTAATGAGGATTTATTATCTTATCTCGTATTTCCAAAAACTAATCTTTTGTCACTGCTTTGGTGAAGATATCTTCTAGGTGATGCTAAGTATTTATATGCTTTAATTCAATATCCTTCTTCTGCACCAAATCTCTAATGAAGTGATATTTCAGGTCAAAATGTTTTTTCCTGCTGTGATGAACTGGATTCTTTGCTAACTTGATGGCACTTACATTATCACAATAAATCATTGTAGGCTGAACTTGTTTTTCTCCAATTTCTTCCAAAATTTTTCTGAGCCAAAGAGCTTGTGTACCTGCTGAGATAACTGCAACATACTCCGCTTCTATAGATGAGAGGGAAACAATGCTTTGTTTTTTTGAGCTCCATGTAATCAAACCAGAACCAAAAGAGAAACAATTTCCAGATGTGGACTTACGGTCATCAAGACTACCTCCCCACTCTGAATCACTAAATCCAACAAGATTGGACTTTTCAGAAGAGTAGTAATGAATACCAAAATTTAGAGTGCCTTTCACATACCTTAAAATCCTTTTGGCTTCCTTCATATCTATTTAAGATGGATTTGTCATATATATTGAAACAAGTGAAACTGAATATCTAATAGAAGGCCTTGTGTGGGTTAGAAATATCAAGCTCCCCACAATACTTCTGTAAGTTTTCTCAACAACTAAATCAGCACCATCATCTCTACATAACACCTCTCCATGAGCAATTGGAGTAGGGGATGGATGAAAATCAAGCATATCAAATTTATTTAGCATATCCTGTGCATACTTTGCCTGAGAAATGAAAATTTCATCCTTACTTTGATAAACCTCCATTCCTAGAAAATATTTCATGATGCCTAGATCTTTCATCTCAAATTCATTCATCATAGTAGCTTTGAATTTATCATTCATATTAGAACTACTACCCATATACAATAGATCATCAACATACAAACTTATGATTAAAATATCAATACCTTCTTTTTTGTAGTAAAGGGTAGGATCATTCTTACTTCTCTGGAAGCCATTTTCCTGAAAGTATCCATCAATCCTTGCATACCATGCTCTTGGTGCTTGCTTGAGGCCATACAAAGCCTTATTGAACTTGTATACATTATTCTCCTTTCCTTCCACTTCAAAACCTTGTGGCTGCTCCACATATACTTCCTCTTCTAAGTACCCATTCAAGAAGGCACTTTTCACATCCATATGATGTATGCTCCATTGTTTATGAGCTGCTAATGAAATCAACATTCTAATGGTCTCCTGTCTTGCTACTGGTGCAAATGTATCTTCATAATCAATTCGATACTTATGTGTGAATCCTTTAGCAACTAATCTTGCTTTGTGTCTTTCAACACTCCCATCACTGTTAAATTTAGTCTTATAGACCCATTTGGTGTCAATCTTTTTCTTGTCATGTGGAAGCTCTATCAACTTCCAAGTGTCATTCCTTTGAATGGAATCCATCTCTTCTTGCATGGCTTGCATCCAAACATCATTAGTACATGCATCTTCAAAACATGATGGTTCAAATTCAGCCTTGGCTAATAAAGCAAAATTGACTATCTCACCTATTGGGCTTTCTTCATGTGCTTGATTTGCACTCCTCTCATAAATTTCACTCAATCTTCTTACCTTCCTTGTAGAACTTGGAGAAGAAGATGGACTTGAACTTGATGTTGAAGAAATTGATGAAAGGCTACTTGGTGGAGTTAAGCCACTAGTTACAGAAACATTAGTTGGCTGCTCATGATCATTATCAACAATTATATCATCATTCAAAACATATTTTGTCTTCTCAACATGGCCTTTTAGATGACCATAAACTCTCCCTTAATAAAAAATTACATCTCTTGAGACAATAAGCTTGTTAGTTAGAGGATTATACAATTTATAAGCCTTGCTTGTCTCACTATACCCAATAAAATGCATAACTCACTCTTTGCATCTAACTTTTTTCTATTTTGATCAGGTACATGCACATAAGCCAAACAACCAAAAACTTTGAAATGATTAACATTAGGCTTTTTTCCATACCAAGCTTCATAAGGAGTCATATTTTCCAGTGCACTCGTGGGGCTACGGTTGACGATGTATACTGCTGTTGCAACTGCATCTCCCCAATAAGAGTTGCTCAATCCCTTAGTTTGTAGCATGCATCTTGCCATTTCAACCATAGTACGATTTTTTCTTTCAGCTATGCCATTATGCTGGGTTGTGTATGTTGTAGTATGCTGCCTCTTGATGCCATTCATATCACAATAGCTCTGGAAAGCTTTTGAGTAGAATTCTCCTCCACGTTCAATCCGCAAACATTTTATTTTGCACCCTCTCTCATTTTCTACAAGGGATTTGAACTTCTTGAATGTATCTAGGGCTTCACTTTTGGCCTTCAAAAAGTATACCCAACAATTTCGTGAGTAATCATCAATAAAAGTGATGAAATATGATGACTTACCCAAACTCTTAGTTTGCATAGGACCACATATGTTTGAATGAACAAGCTGAAGTGGGTGATGAGCTCTACATGCACTACCCTTTGGAAACCTTTCCCTTGCATGTTTTCCTTTAGCACATCCTTCACAAACCTCCTTGTGCTCTTCTACCATGGGCAAACCAGAAACTAATGCATGTGAGGTTAGAAACTTCAAACTCTGAAAATTTAAATGCCCATACCTGAGATTCCATAACCAACTTGAATCCTTATAAGCCATATTAACAAGATTTCTATTATGTTCATCAAACCTCAAGGGAAACATCCTATTTCTTGTCATAGGCACAACAGTGATCACCCTATTTCCCTTATTCTTATCATAGATAGTACATGTCTTACTTTCAAAGACTACTTTATAATTTTTCTCACAGAGTTGCCCAACACTCAACAAATTATGCTTCAATTGTGGAGTATAATAAATGTCATGAATACTCTTTATACCTTCTTTTGTTTAGACCTCCATAGCTCCTTTGGCAGCAACCTCCAATGATTTATCATCACCAAGCTGGATCTTGGATTTGAAACTTCTACCCTTTGTAGAAACAACTTCTCATTCCCTGTCATATGGTTAGAGCATCCAGAATCGAGGTACCAAACATCTTTACTAGTATTTTCACCTTTGGCATAAGATAAAAATAAGTGATCTGGAGGATACTCACCACTTTCTTGAGCACAATTAGCATTTTTACCTTCTTTCAATCTGCATTCTCTTTCAATGTGACCATACCTGTTACAATGGTAACATTGAACATTTCTCCTATCAAATCTACCTCTACCTCTTCCTCTGAAACTACCTCTTCCACTTGAGCCACCTCTTCCTCTACCTCTTGAATAATTTTGGCTTTGCCATTTACCTTGACCTTGATGGCTTTTGGTGCTACTGCTACTTGCATCTTCATTCTTTGTAATTTGTAATTTAGAGGAAAAAGGTTTCTCTACAGCTTCAAAAGTTTCCTTCAATCTTTCTTCATGAGACATCAAAGACCCAACCAATTCATCAAACTGTAGTTTTTTTAAATCCTTACTTTCTTCCATGATTATTGCAACATGATTCCATCTATGTGTTAAAGATCTCAATACTTTTTTAATTAAAACTTCATTACTTATAGCTTCTCCAAGTGTATCCATTTTATTGACCACATCTTTGACTCTCACACAATAGTTAGTGATACTTTCAGCTTCTTGCATCTTCAAATTCTCGCACTCTCGCTTCAATGTCTGAAGCTTGGCCACCTTAACTTGCTCATTATCTTGGTAAGCTTCTTGTAGAGTCTCCCAGGCAGCTTTGGCAGTTTTTGCTCCTGGTATTCTTGGAAATAAGCTCTTATCAAGAGCTATCTGAATGTGAAACAAAGCTTGAGCATTCTTCTTCCTTGCTTCCTTTCTTGTTGTTCTTTCATTGGTTGTAAGAGCCTTCCAATCAGCTGGCTCCTCATATCCTGATTCAACAATCTCCCACAAATATTTTCCAATAAAAAAGGTTAGCATCTTAATGCACCAATAATCATAATCGTTCCCATCAAATTCTGGAACTAGCATCTGGTTAGAATTCGACATGAATAACTTTGGCGAAATTCCAACAATACAACTTTAACCCAAAACAATTTTACCTTCTCTGATACCACTTGTAGAATATGAAATGAATTATTTTAAGCCAATTGAGAATCCAACAGTACCATGAAGAAAAATACATATAGAAAAATGATAAAAACAATTAAAAAACACAGTGACTGTGTGAGCTAAAAAATGCTGTGAATCTCATATATTCATTCAACTATTAACTACATTTTGATATAGTAAAACTATTACTAAAATCAACTCTGAAACAAATCTACTGACATTACAACGAATTTATAGTACTTTCCAGCAGTGACCACCATAACAATCTGCTGCTTTAATTTTGCACTGAACACAAAATCTGCTACTTTGTCAGCATTTTACATAACTAATTAAGCATTATTCCCAACAAAAATCACAACTTTCATTATAAATGTTAGAAAACATGAATAACATTAAAATCAATCAAATACCTTGAAATTAGCAAGATTTTCGTTCATAAGAAACCTCAAACTCGCGCAACGTAGCCTTAAAATAAACTCAAACTACAAATCTCACACTAACACAAGTTCATAATTTCAAATAATTGCACTATCGTCGGTGCATAATTTCAAATAATTTTCAACATTCTAAAAAAACACCGTTGAACCAATGAGATAATTCCCCTAGTCTGACCACAAAACAAGAAGTCAAATATTTTGACAAGAAAGAAAAATACGTTAGCAAAACAAAATTTGATATCAAAGAAAAATACTTTAACCATCAAAATTTTGACATCAAGAAAAATACTTTAACCATCAAATACGAAAAGCTTAAGACGTTAAGTTTTATTGGAAACAATGTAAACTCTTCCTAATTAAAGCTTAAATTTCGAAAAGCTTAAGACGTTAAGTTTTATTGGAAATAATGTAAACTCTTCCTAATTAAAGCTTAAATTTCGCAGTTCAAAATTACCAGAATTCAAACTTCAACGAAAATAAATTTTCAAATTTAAGATATTTACTGTGAGACTCAATTTCTCTCTTTGTTCACATTTACATGCAAATTCGACATTATGGATCTTCTGAAAGAAAATCAAACAAACTGTTGTAAAAGGAAAATATTATCTTGGAAAGTGCCCTCTGTGTTATTTTGACAAATGAAAGCATAGTGTATGCCATATCTCTCAAAAATTCATTGCGGAAAGCCAGTAAAATATTCCTGCATACAAGATTTTTAATATTGCAACTAATTTTCGCGACCCACAAACATTTTTAGTCATGCACTTCATTTGGCTTATCCAATGTGACAGATTCACCGTAAATGTCATTTAAGGGAATTGAAATAATCTTAATTTTAATCAACATGGAGTTTATGTCACAAGTACTCTGAAAACACATCATTGAAATAGGGAATTTCCAAAAGCCTAAATGTTTACCCTGACGCAACAGATCATACCTACAATTCCAAAAAAACAACCTTCCCCAAATCATTTCATTGTCTAACATACTTAAAATAAATTGATTGTAAAGATAACATGATATCAAAATATAAAACATGAATTCTTCTTGTTAAATATTAAAAATAAAAAATAACACCTTTCCAAAATTTTCATTTATTGCTAGTTAACACCCATTATTAATATGGTTGTAGCAAATTCGGTATAAAGTATACATTTCTCACCAAGAATTTCAATGGTGAAACATTGAAACTTAAAAATCAGCTTCTCATATCATCAAACATTATATGAAGTGGATATCAAGCACATATATCCAAGCACAGATCCTCATATCCTCAATTTCACTTGATATGCATTGAATTACAGCATCAACAAACACATCCCACGGATGCCCCAAAGAAACGTGACAATAAAGTCATGGTCCTCGATCCAGGCCATTCTCAGGATAGCAATCCACAGGTTCAGATCTTTGCTACTCATATCTATTGCATTTCCTTTAGTAATTGAAGGAGGGTAGTGGCAATCGCTATTCTTCTCGCATACTTTGAATTAAGTTTACTGAACTAGCTGCAATAGATATCATTAGTGAAGATCTGAATCACGGAATTCCTAAGAAGGGCCTTCATCAACGGTCATGACGGATTGTCATTTGTTTTTGGGCATCATTGGGTTGTGTTGGATAATGGTGTAATTGTATGCATAGCCACAAAAATTGAGGGTTGGGATGACCCCCTGCTATTTCAGAGGTGCAAGTACACGAAGCAGAACAATAGGCACTGCATAATTCTTTGGCCGTTGGAAATGGTCTTTTGCTGATGAAAGATATAATTATTGATGAATGCCCAGTCGCTTCTGGTCTTCAAAATGTGGATATCTTAGAGTACATTGTCGTTGTGTTTAAAGGTTTTTCTGAGAAAGGAAATCGTGTCATGTTTACTTAATAAAGTTAAACTACAGGTACAATAGATATACACTTGTCTATTACCTTGAATCTTGTTGGAGAATTTTTCTGGTAAAATTCCAAAAACAAACAATTTACTGAATACAGAGCAATGCTCTGTTTCGCCACAGGATCTTTAACACAACGGAAACAAAAAAAAAAAATTGAGCAACGGACAAAGGTTTCACATACCAAGGATTTCTATTCATTTAAAAAAAACGTTGTTACAGATTATAATCTTCCTCTCTTAGAGAGCGATTCACCACTAACATTTCACTTCTGTGTGAAAAAATTCATATAGATATTTCTCACGTTGTTGCGTGCATCCTTTTGCATATTCAAAACTCTTCTTAGGCACTGTTATGCCTCCCTTTTTTCATGGTTGACAACAAAGAAAACATTACATATATATATGACAACCAAAAACTTACATCCATTTTCACTTGTCATGCTTCCGTAAAAGAGAACAAACAATAAAATTAAATGGTTTTACCAGCTTTTACTTCTGCCCATATTCTCGCTGATATAAAATGATAAAATTAAAAACTTCACCAAAACTTAACAACCCACAGTAAATTACATTTACTGTTTTACTGAAAAAACTGGAGGTAAATGAAACTTTTACTTCACGTTGAATTCATTTTGCAGGCCTGTACTTCAACCAATATTCAATTTGTCTTTGGAAACCTATCGGGTCTGGGTTTCATCGTTGTTGGCACTCATATATGCAAATGCCATGCTTCACTGTTTTCCCCGATTGCGATATGCCGATCGCAATCTCTGTCGATACCTGCAATGCAATATATTATAACATATGCATGAAAAACAATAAAAAAAAGAAATAGGGCCGCTGCGGAACTCAAATAATATGAAACAAATGTTATACACCCATTGGGTCCGGCTCATCGGATCGCGACTTTATATATACAAAGGCTCTGCCATATTGATAATGCCGATAACGATACTCCGATAGCGATATCGCCGATTGCTCATCACAACGAATAGATGCCTCTTTGTAAGTCCTCCACTGCCACTTCGCCAATGCGATATCAGCGATCACTCGTCGCTTGAGTCTTGTGTCGCTGCCACTCCCTGCCTGCGCCGATGGGATCTGCCGACGCGATCTGCTGATACGAATTGAACTGTGTTGTCGTCGTTGTACCTGCATGACAATTGGAATTACCATTCCAACACTCCCCTTTAATTTCAACTGCTAGGCATTCAACCATACCCAAACACTTCCTCAAAAATTCAAAGCTTTTCTGGTCCAGTAGCTTTGTCAGAATATCTGCTACTTGTTCTTGAGTCCTGAAATGTTGTAAAACAATTTCTCCATTGCTTACCAATTCTCTGATGTAATGAAACCTCGTGTCAATGTGTTTCGTTCTCTTATGAAACACAAAATTCTTGGATAATGCAATAACTGAGCTATTGTCACAAAAAATCACTGTTTCTTTTATCTTCTCTCGGCCTAAGCTCCTCAACATTCTTCTCATCCACACTGCTTGGCATGCTGCTGCTGTAGCTGCCACATATTCAACCTCTACTGTAGACAATGCTACAATGGACTGCTTCTTAGAAGCCCATGAAATGGTTCCTGAACCCATGTGAAAAACATAACCGGAAGTGCTTTTCCGGTCATCTATACTTCCAGCCCAATCACTATCGGTGTAGCCAACTAAATCTGAACATTCTGAAAGAGTATATAAAATTCCAAGAATTTTAGTACCTTTGACATACCTCAAAATTCTTTTCGATGCTTGCCAATGTGCTTCCTTTGGCCTCTCCATGAATCTGGAAATTAAACTAACAGCAAACATTATATCTGGCCTAATTGCTGTTAAATACATGAGACTGCCAACTATGCTCTTATATAAGCTAGGATCAAAATCCTTGCTGTTGTCCTCTTTGCTTAGTTTTAATCCCATTACCATGGGAGTGATCATTGCCTTGCACTCTTGCATATTAAATCTGCCCAATACTTCATTTACATATCTCACTTGAGAGATTAAAATTCCATTTTCATTTTGATCTACCTCTATTCCTAAGAAGTATCTCAACAAACCCATGTCAGTCATTTCAAATTCTTCTTTCATGACTGATTTGACATTTTTAATGCGGTAGTCATCATTACCTGTAAAAATCACATCATGAACATATAACACAACATTTAAAATCTTACCATCCTTTTCTTTGATTTAGACGGTGGGTTCTCCGTCACAATTGTCAAACTCATTTTTTAGTAGATAGAAATCTATCCTACTGTACCACACTCTTGGTGCTTGCTTCAGCCCATAAAGAGCTTTCTTCAATCTGCACACTTTGTGCTCTTCACCTTTCTTCTCATAGCCTAGAGCTTCTTCAATGTAAACCTCTTCCATTAACACTCCATTCAAGAATCTTGACTTCACATCCATTTGGTAAACTTTCCACTTGCTTTGTGCTGCTATGGACAGCACTGCTCTCACAGTTTCCATTCTTGCAACTGGTGCGAAAGTTTCCTGATAGTCTCTCCCATACTGCTGCTTGTATCCTTTGACAACCAACCTTGCCTTGTGTCTTTCAATTTTTCCTTCAGCATTGCACTTGGTCTTATAACCATTTTGAGACTCCAATGACTTCTTTACCTTTTGGTAGCTCAACCAAATCCCATGTCTTGTTTCTCTCTATGGCATTGATCTCCTCATCCATAGCTTCTATCCATTTCTTATCCTTAATTTCATCTTCGAAATGAATATGGTCATCAACATGACAATACAAAGCAAATAAGGAATTCATTTCTTCATCATAAATGTCACTTAAATTTCTAAATTTCTTACCTCTTTCATTCGGTGTGGAAGTGCTTGAAGATGCACTTGAACTTCCACTTTGTGGTGTGTTTGGAGAATCACTTTCATTTCTCCTCAAGGGTGTCTCTTGCTGTCCTTGTGTTGGTGCTGTTGTTTGGGGATGCATTTCAGCCATCTCATCATCATCTTCATCATGAGACAAGCAATTTTTAACATTCACTGTTTTCTCTATGCTTCCATCCCAAGCTTCCTCCTCAATGAACGGAACATCTCTGCTAACAAAAAACTTCTTGGTAGATGGGATATACAACCTGTAAGCTTTGGATTCTTCACTGTATCCAATGGAAAGACATTTCTCCCCTTTGTTGTCCAACTTCCTCCTTAGCTGATCTGGAATGTGTGCATAAGCCACACATCCAAAAACTTTCACGTGGGTGACTCCTTGCTTTCTCCCACTCCATGCTTCTTCCAGCACTCTATTCATCACTACTTTTGTAGGACACCTGTTCAAAATATATGCTGCACAATTTACAGCTTCAGCCCAATAATCATTTGGCAAATTTGCCTTCAACATGCTCCTCACCATATCCATGATGGTCCTGTTCTTCCTTTCAGCAACTCCATTTTGCTGTGGGGTGTACCTAGTTGTGAATTGCTTATGAATTCCATTTTCTCTACAAAACCGTAGGAATTCCTTGGAGATATACTCACCTCCTCTGTCAGTTCTCAGAACTTTGATATGCAGCCCGCTTTGGTTCTCCACAAGTGCTTTGAAATTCTGAAATTTTTCAAACACTTCACTTTTGTTCTTCAGGAAATAGACCCAAGTCTTTCTAGTAAAATCATCAATGAAAGTTAGAAAATATTGGCTGCCTGGTAGTGATGAAGTTTGCATTGGTCCACATACATCTGAGTGGACAATCTCTAAGGGTGCTTTTGCCCTTATGCTTTTCCCTGATGGAAAACTTTCTCTATGTTGTTTCCCCAAGATACAACATTCACAAAGGCTGTCTGGTTTCTCTATCAATGGTAATCCTCTTACCATTCCCTTTCTACTCAACAAGTTAAGACCTCTAAAGTTGAGATGTCCAAATCTCAAGTGCCACAACCAATTTTCATCCTTTGGAACGCTTTGGAATGCCTCTTGGGTAACTGCTGCAATTACTTCCTTGTTTTCCAGACCTTCTCTTATTCTAAGAGGGAACATCCTGTTCCTTGTCATCTTTACTTCAGCAATACATCTTTTGCTGGGTGCTATATCCATGATGGTGCATACATCATTCTTAAAGAAAACATTGTACCCCTTATGGACAAGTTGTCCAATACTCAAGAGGTTACATCTCATTCCAGGGACATAGTAGACATCTGCTATGGTTTTCTTGTCACTCTTCTTTGTAAATATTTTGACTTCTCCTTTTCCCATAACAGAAATTTTGCTATCAGTCCCAAATGTGACTTATGATTTCACATTTTTATCTAAAGCAGAAAACAGGGCTATGTTTCCTGTCATATGGTTGCTGCAACCGGAATCTAGAAACCATATATCTTCACTGTTTGTTTCAGCCATGTTACAAGCTAATAAGACATTATTTTGGCTTGTATTTTCTCTAGTGATATTTGCACTAGAACTATTACTCATATCATGTTGTTTCTTCCTACATTCATTGGCATAATGCCCATATTTTTTACAATAATAACATTGGACATTGGATTTTTCATACCTCTATCCTTGAGCATGATGTTGTCCTCTTTGTTGGCTGCTGCCTTGGCCTTGGTTCTGATTTGGATTGTTGCCTCTTCCTTGAGCATTTGCTGGACTGTTCCTTCCACCTCTGTTCTGGCTTCTGCCTCTTCCTCTTTTGTTTCTTCTGCCTTGACCTCTTCCTCTTCCAAAGGACATCTGGGTCTTGAAAGCTTGCTCTAGAGATGAGTTTTCATTTCTACTCAACCTCTGCTCATGTGTTATCAGTGATGCGTGGAGTTCATCAACTGAAAAATTTGAGAGATCCTTTGTCTCTTCTATGGTGGTGACAATCACATCAAACTTTGAGGGTAGGACCCTCAAAAGTTTCTCTACAATCCTCCTTTCTTTAAGAACTTCTCCATGAGTCCTCATTTGTGTGACCAAACCAATCACATGTGTGAAGAATGAGTCAATATTGTCTGACTCTTTCATGTTCACATTCTCAAAATCTCTCCTCAGCAACTGTAGTTTTGCTGTCTTCACTTTCTCCATGCCTTGATAGGCTGTTTTGAGAGTTTGCCATGCTTATTTGGATGTCTTAGTTGCTGCTATCCTTGGAAACACACTCTGGTCCACTGCTTGATACAAAAATACAAGGGCTTTTGAATCCTTCTTCCTATTGCTCTTTAGTAGATCTTTCTCTGCTTGAGTTAATCTATTAAACTCATTTTCATCTGCTGGTTCTTCAAAACCATCTTGAACTAATTCCCATAAATCTTGATAGGCAAACATGGCTTTCATGGTTATTGCCCAGTAGTCATAGTTTTTCCCATTGAACTGTGGGAATTGATGATTAAACATACCCATGCTGGTGCTGGTGCTGGCCATTCTAGCACTCTTTAACTATGTTTCTAAATCCTTGACTGTGTATTTAAAACACTGACTATTTCTTCAGCAGTAACACAAAAAAAAAACTTTGCGGAATACCTGAATCCTTTTGCCTGAGACTTCACTTTGCTGGAGAAGATTTACTGCTGCAACAAAAGGAACCTTCCTTCAGCTTCTTTACACCTTCAAAGACCCTGGATCTGCTCTGATACCACTCTTGGGGATTTTTCTGGTAAAATCCCAAAAACAAACAATTCACTGAATACAGAGCAATGCTCTGTTTTCTCCTCAGGATCTTTTGCACAGGGAAGCCCCAAAAAAAAATTATGAACAAAGCAGAGTTTCTCAACCAACATAAACTTGTATTAATTTATAAACTGCCTGATACAATTGTCTTCCTCTCTCTCAGAGGGATTCACCAAAAACTTTCACCAAAAACAAAATTACCCTGCCTCTTTTACAAATGATTTTACAGTGCTGTGTAAAATCTTCTTTCACTGTTGTGTGAACAATTTTACATTTACTACTGTAAGAATAGAAATTCTTACATAAGTTTACTGCTGTAAAATAAAAAAAAAATTCACATTCACCACTGTGTGAAATTTTTCATTACCATTAGAAATGCTCGGGATTTCACCTTTCATATTCTAAATAAAAAAAAATTACATTGCCTTCCCATTCGTTTCAATAAACCAATACAAGCACCTGTAAGAAGGAATCCAAAATTTTCACTGTCGGGAGTCTTTTTCTTTTTACACTGTTGTGTTCTTCTTTGCTGCTACGAACCCACTGCTTCTCATCCCATGTGCAATACTAATGCAAAGTCAACACACACACATCCAAAACTATATGGCGTAGATACTATATGGTTAAGCAAAAAAAATTACATGCCGTATGAAAACATTAAAAACTTTACCTAAGACTATGACAAAAGCATTAAATATATTAAATTAAACGTGCGGTAAAAGTAAAGATATAATGTCCTGGCAGGTTGATGAAGATCCTTGTCCGTTGACCTGATCGGACGCAATTCGCACACCAAGCTCACACAAACCAAACGAAATTTAGCTTCCCGAGAGTGGGTGGTTTTGAGTTCGTACACTGGACGCATGGCAGCAAGTCGGAGTGTTCGGAGGCCCTTTGACAGAAACAACTTATTGCAAAAAGCGGTGCGAAATGTGCTGGCGGTTTTGTGAAGTGGTTTTTCGGAATAAATGCAGGCAGTTGGAAATTAATATTTCAACACTTGGGAGTGCTGACTACATTTAGTAAATTAACGATAGAAGATCTAAATAGGAAGAAGGTTGCTGGTCTGATCGAAACAACAAAAATTTCACAAGAGAGTTTGGATAATTATTAACATTATTTCTAAGGATCTCCTTGACCATCTTTGTAAACAAATTTGTTGGACCACAAGATTAACAGTGCTACTAATAGCGGTGGCCTTTACATTCTATGAGATGTTTTTAATTCCTCTAAGACAAAGAAAGAGTTTCTCTTTCCGGAGTTTAAACTTGAAAATATTGATTTTGGATAATCAGAGGTGATGAAGGACCTTCTTGATTAAAAAAAATACCTGAACTTGAAGCTTCTTTATTCCTCTGATTCCTCTGGGTAACCAAACGCTCTGGGTTAGGCATAACTGGAAAAGAAAGAGGTCCTAGATTTTCCTTTTTATGTATTTTGGAAGCTTTCAGTTCGATGTAGGCAAGACAAGTTTGACTTAGAGACCAAATGTTTGAAACTGCATAACATGTTGTTAAAGAGGCTCACATAGTCCACCAGTGGTTTTTTTAATCAAAATGTGTAAGACACAGGAATTTGTAAGAAAACATATCTTTCTGCCAAATTATTCACGAGGGAACTATAAAACCCACAGAATTTGTTCAAGGATAGTCCAATCTTTGTTCACTCAGTGTTGCCGGAAAGGAAACTAAAATCGAATACTTTCTCAGATGTTTTGAATGAAACAACTATTTATATCACAAGATATAAAAAATACAATATGTAGTTCCATACAATGTTGTAATTAAAATAGATTCAACAGATAATATACATATGGCAGTAAATACATTCTTCAAAGTGCAAGATATGAAGGCTTTACCTATTGTAGTGAAAGACATGCTTGAAAATGAAAAATACGCAGGCTTTATTGTAATCGAAATTCCTTGTACAGAAGTAGAAAAGTTTATGGAATCAACTAGTAGGAAACACAATGTACTTAATAAAATTACAAATGGATACAGAAGCAATGAGACAGTGCTTATCCACTTGAAATTATAGACTAAAACTTGGGAATGTCTGAGTATCTTCGTCCTTTACCTAAGGGATATTACAGTCATTCAAGACATTTTCTTAACTTTATCTGAGGACAGAGCATGGTGGTTTTTGAACTTGGGTCATTATCGCTGCTATTGATTCAACTTACCACTTGAACATAGTTGGACTTCAATGGCTTGTTACTACCATTACCATTACTCCAGCGTAGCTTTGGCATAAGAGATTTATCTACTAAAGAAGTCCATATACCTATTTATCTTGTCCATTTTGACTCAGTGACCTTATCTCACTGACACAAATGCCATTTTTTTCACTTTTTCCTCTTTTCCATAGAAAATTTCTGATGACGTTTCCACTGACAAAGAGTGGAAGCTAAAGCTAATAGAATCAAGCTTTTTAGCATATAAGAATAGTTGAAACAATAGATTGTATAAGAACCAATATTTTGGCATTGGAGACGAATCTATTAGTCCAAGAATAAAGTGTGTCCAATAGTAATTGGCTCTAGCTAGGAGACTATTGTCAAAAAATCTGACATGAAGTGATTGAGGGCTATTACAGTCATTCAATATTTTCTCTTAGCTTTATCGTAGGACATATTAGGTGGTTTTTGAACTTGGGTTATTATCAATGCTATTAATTCAACTTGCCACTTGAACACAGTTAAAATTCAATGGCTTACTACTATCATCACCATTACTACAATATAACTTTTCCATTAGAGACTTATCTACTAAAGCAGTCCATATACCTACTGCTCATGTCCATTTTGACTAAGTGACCTTATCTCATTGCAACAAATGCCATTTTTTTCACTCCTTCCCCCTTTTCACAAAAAATTTCTAAAGATGTTTCCACTCACAAAGAGTGGCCAGCTAGAGCTAATAGAATCAAGCTTTTTGGTAGAGAAGAATAGTTGAAACAACAGATTGGATAAGAACCAATATTCTGGCACTGGGGAGGAATTTATTTGCCCAAGAATGCAGTGTGTTCAATAGTAATCGACTCCAGCTAGGAGATATTGTCAACAAATCTGACATGAGTGATGGGATAAGATTCTAGAATTAAAGTAATTTCATTGCAACAAATGTCATTTTTTTCACTCTTTACCCTTTTCCACAAATAATTTGTAAAGATGTTTCCACTCACAAAGACTGGCTAGCTAGAGCTAATAGAATCAAGCTTTTTGGTAGAGAATAATAGTTGAAACAACATATTGGATAAGAACCAATCTTCTAGCGGTGGAGAGGAATCTATTTTTCCAAGAATGTAGTGTGACCAATAGTAATAAGCTCCAATTAGGAGCCTATTGTCAAAAAATATGACATGAGTGATGGGATGACCAAATCCTCACAACTTTACTCCTTTGTGAACCCTTTCATTGGTGATGGATTTCCACAAGTCATGGATGATTGAAATATTTTATAGGTCCTCCATTAACAAGGATTGAAAAGAATCTATTTTTCCAAGAATGTAGTGTGACCAATAGTAATCAGCTCCAATTAGGAGCCTATTGTCAAAAAATATGACATGAGTGATGGGATGAGATTCTATAATTTGACCAAATCCTTACAACTTTACTCCTTTGTGAACCCTTTTCACTGGTGATGCATTTCCACAAGTCTTGGATGATTGAAATATTTTATAGGTCCTCCATTAACAAGGACTGAAAAGAATGTACTAGAGAAGTATGTGCTTACTTAGCGGACACATTCCTGATAGAAGTTGCGTTTCAGTAGTATTTCCTTTAAGAAGTCCCACTGCACTTTATCCTTAGATTAGTCTAGCTTGAGGATTGTTCCACAAACCTTCCTTTTCCTGATTGAGTGAATCAAATCTTTAACCGAATGAATATTTTCTGAAAATCTACTACGAGCTTCAAATCATTACCAATATTGAATATAACATGACAGCTGAGGCAGTTTACGCTAAGAAAATTGAAAATTCCAACCACAAGAATGCCAAAGAAAAAATACCCAGCTTAAAGACTACCTCAATGAGCTCTCTTTGATATCTGAAAACAAATTTCTTCAGCAAATACTGACCACTGATAAAGTTAATGTACTTATAAAATGCATAACAGAAACTCAAGAGTATAAGAACCCGATAATACATCCTGTTGGTCTGAAGGAAGCTAAGATAACTAAGTAGCATGTCTTTACATCATCTAAAAGGTAAAAGAATTGCGCAACCTTTCTTTACAACATCTAATAACCTTTTAGGAGGACAATAAGTTGGAGTGAGCTGATAGTTCTGAAAATTACCTAGTCATTTATAAAAATAACATTGTTTTTGTTCGCTGAAAAAATAAAAAAATATGTTTTTGTGTACTCGTGCTTTTATAATCGATGGTTGATTGTTGGCCCAGTTTGAAAATTTGTTTTAAAAATATATTCATATGTAAAACTAAGCCATCACTTTTCCTGGTCAGTAAACCGATTGAATATATGGTTTTTTTAATATTTCAATTTACGATGTTTTGGCACTTCTTTTAATAACTCTTCTACAAAGTTAGTCTAAAGAATATTGATTACGTGGTATATAAAAGACGGTAAGTCATATTTAGAAAGGTATTATCAGTTCTGTTTATATGAATGCGTTAAAACAAAAGGGGGGAGTAATTAAATATTAAGAGATTGTTATAATGTGAATAGCAGATAAGGAACTTTTAAATTAAGTAGTTTTCGAGCCAGTAGTTTTTGTAAGGTACTCCCAAATTTGTTTATAATAAAAGTATGCAGGAAATATGGTAGCTTGAGATGCTTTTCTTTAATTTTTGCCCATAAATCTTTGCAACGAAGATCTCATATTTTGAATTAATTGTGTACACAAATCTTGTAGGGTATTGACTTCCATTTAGGTGGTGGTTATTGGAAGTTTCAAAGTATTATCATGGTCTAATTAATTTTTTAATACTAATGTTGGCAAAACTTCTTAGATGTTGGAATCAAAAACTTTTTTTGGTTAGTTAGTTGGTAATATCAAATTCATGGGTTTTGAACTCTTGCCCTAAACATCATGGGTTTTGAATTCTTAACCTAAACACCATCAAGAAGTGATGTTAAGAAGTTCCTTCACTTTGGGGTTGGTTTTCAACTCATCAATATTTGAGAAGTTCCTTGGCTTTGAGTCTTTGAAACATTGACATCATCAATAAGTGATGTTAATAAGTGCCTCAGCTAACATCATCAACAAACATCTGGGAATTAGGGTTTTATATTCTTGATTTTGAATTCTCAGCCTTAACATCCTGAAAACAATAACCCTTTAAACCAAAATAGATCCATCTAACCATGACTCTAAAAAATGAGAGGGATCAAATATGTCAAAGTCCATATGCATGATGAGAGGTGATAGAAACAACATTGTTGGTCCATGTGTTTACTTTGTTCAATTCATTATGGATGATAGAAGCTTGAATACAGAAACATAAAAACTATTTTTTATTTTATTTTATTTTATTGTAACGAATAAATATGATATATACCATGTTTTGTTCATTTTAATAGTAAACTACATTTAGCTTTAAATAAAAATCAGCATAAACTCATAGTTAATATTAAATATTATTAACAACTTATGTTATTTATATAGAAAAATAGAAATGAGAGTTTATGGTTAAGATTTAGTAATTTAATATTTAGTCATTTTAATGATCTTATGTTGTTTATAAAATGAGTATAGTTAAAATGCTCTGCATATTCTTTATTTTAAAACATGTTTTTTTATAAACCTCTCTCATGACCATGTTGCTCGTTCCTCGTTTCTTTGGCAGGCGATCCAACGTCTTCGATCCATTCTTACTGGACTTATGAGATCCTTTTGAACTAGGGAGTTCTCCATTTATTGGTGACATAGGGAAACTTGCAAGTAATGAGCACACTCATGGTATATTTAGTGTTTCTTCCTACTGGAAGATACAAAGGTGGATCAGGTGAAGGCATCGATGGAAAACATAGTGTTCATTGTCACTATTCCAAAGCAGCTTTAGCTTAAACACAAGGGTTTTTTAGTTGTTTGCAAAGTGTTTGCAGAAATTCCTAAACGAGATAGGTGGGGTAGTGTTGTGGTTGTTTGGGATATGTTTGTCAAAATGCTTCACTAGGAAGAAGACTGTAGGCATGTATTTGTCCCTCACTCCCTACAAAAGAACTTGCGAATCATGGCTCTTTAGCTTTAGACCTACCCCTTTTCACCATATTTGTAAAAAATATTTCACAAGGGACTATTTGAATATCTATGTCAACAACTGACTCGGTAGCAAAGATCACTAACAACTTGAGGAACGTATGAGAATTCTATGTGCGCTTTTGAGGCTTCAATAAAGATGAAAGGTACTAAAAGTGGAATTACTTCTCAGTGATTATGGTGTCGTAAATGAGACTTCAATCTCCCTTATTACATGGATGAAAGGGGGAACCAAGTGAGGGGGGGCTCCTTCTGCTACTAAGTCCATGTCTTTTAAGGAAGCCCTCAAGCCTGGCTCAAGCTCTCTGAATTTTAAGGATCTTTAGCCCATGATTTGTGGTTGAGCACTCTATGGACACTCCTAGCCTGGAAGTGATAGATGTTGGCATTAATATTGATCCAGAATTATGGAGGAACGAAATAAAATATAGATATAAACAGAAACACAAAGATACAATGAAAACAATACTTCAATTAGTTAATAATGAAGTACTGAAAATTGTTTACATGCAGAATGGTGATAAACTAGTTTCGGGGATGGTAACTTATCTCTAAGAAGAGATGTGGTAGCTACATGCTTTCTCAACTATATTACAATGAGGCTTGAAGACATATTTATTATTGAGAAAGAATGGAAAATCCTAAATATCCAAAAAGCTAACCCTAAGAGATGAAGTGCCAAAAGTTTGTGGGCCCTATTGGGGTAAATTTGTACATCAAGTTCTTGTGGTTGTGACTTTGGCATATGATCTTTGTTTGATGTGTATGATACATTGTTAGAAATATATATTCAAGGACTACAACTTTCAATTGCAAACATTAACGCAAAATGCGAGTGTGCCCATTTTCCAAAAAAAACATTGATTAGGGTCTCAAAATGACATTGGAAGTTCAAGACTTGAAAAACTGCCAAAAATAGTAAATTCTGCTACAATTAAGAAAATTGAAAGAAACAATGGTGGGGTTCCAATTGGAATAGGCGAGTGTGTTAAAAATCATAAATTGTGCTACAATTAAGGAAACTGAAAGAAACAATGCTAGGGGTCAAAGTGGAATAGGTGGGTGGCCACCAATATCCACATGGATCAACACCCCCCCCCAGGGATCAACGGTCCCCATTGAGTTGAGTGTCTCCATGAGATGGTGAAGCTTCTGCTGAACTTGGTCCCTGGTGATGCACTTACCTTGGTGAAGAAGTTTCCTAGCTTTGGCAACCCAATACAGTTGAATCTTCTATTGTCGAGTGTTCTTGATCTACATGTCCATGATTTTATCAGTTGTTGCTTGTTCCATGCAGTGTAGGTTTAACTCTATTGGTTATTTATTCCGTGATGTTTGATTTGTCCAGTAATAGTGGAAAGTATGGCCAAAGGCGGTCCACATTAAAGACTAGGTGTAGGCCAAGGAAAGGAAGAATGTTGAGCTCAAAAACAATGTCTCCCAAAACCCTCGTGTCAATGTACCTTCACATATTAATTACAAGTATGCAAATTTTAAATGAAAGTAGCATTTGCGATAAACCTTAACCCGAATAAGAAAATTTCCATTAAAGTTGTAACAAATCATATAATGGGAAAGTAAAGTAGTTTCAAAATAGACAAGAGAGTTGATGTAGCTGTCCTCCTACCTCAACGAAGAGCGAAAATTTTTCATATTTCCATTAACCATTTTACAAAGCAATCCTAATGAAAACAGTATTTAAAGAGAAATGCACTAATGACGGTTCCATAATGATTAGTCCGAGCCCTACACTAATTCCCTGGTGATTGGTTTCAGCCCTATCCCAATTCATGATGAATCCAATCTAGAATCAATATGAATTATATCGTAGTGTTTATGATTAAACTTCGTGCCTTCTGATTTTAGACTTTGTCTTGTATTATTTGGATCTATGATATAGTAATCATATGTTTTATTTTTAGAGTTTGTCTGGTATTATTGTCTTTTGTTGTGCTTTATGAAATCCAAGGCACATTTCTAAATTTTAAAGTGTTTGCGTCGATTTCTTTTATGGTAACTATATTTCTTTTGAATGTAATATATATGTTCAACCATGGAAGGGAAAACAAAAAGTTAAGATGAAAAGAGGTCGGAAAATGAATCGATTTTTATTTTTGAATTTTAATTAGTTGTGTTTTATGATAGTTGCATTTATGATACACTGTTTTCTAAAAACATTCTATGTTTTATATATAAAATTTCAATATAAAGGTAAAGGGAACAGAAAAGGATAATAAGTAAAAATAATCGAGAGAAATAGGAATCAATTTTTTAGTTAGGAAACTTATGAGTTTTGAGATTAAAAAAATAGAGTGGGAAGAAACTTAGTTCGTTTGGAAAAGGGGAAGATAGGAAATATAGAGATGGGAGAAACTCCGTTGGTTTGAAAAGAGGGGAAGATAGGAAAGAAGGAGAATGCAAAACATAATGGTTAAGTAGGGGTATATTATGTAATGAAGGACATAGTATGTGTTTGGGGAGATACAATGTAAAATGTAAAATATAATGGTGGGAGTGTATGGGAAATAATGTAAAGGATAAGAAATAAAATATGTTAAACAAGGGTGGGTGTTAAGGGAGATACAATATGGAGGGCAATAATGCAAAGGATAAGAAATTAAACATGCTATATAAGGGTGGGTGTTAAGGGAGATACAATGCAAAACACAATGGTGTGATTGTACAAAACATAAAGGAAAAAACATTAAACATGTTATATGAGGGAATGGAAGATCTACTCCAAAGCATAATGGTGGGGGTGGGGGTGATATAATGCAAAACATAATAGAATGGTGGATCTAAATGTTCAATAAATAAAAAATAGATATAAATACTCCTTACCCTATTCTCTTGATTGAAGCTAGTCTCTTCCCCATTGAAATCATGACTATGTTTAAGAATCTAATGTACAAGAATAATTTGTACAACATGGAAACTAAGAGGCTCCCAAATATTGCTTCTAACTCTAGCCAAAACCCCCACCTTTGGCTCAAGTGAGGTTGGTATAAGGATGCTCAATCCTATCTCGACCATTCGAGGATAAACGAAGAGATCATCTTGGAGAATAAGGATAATTTTAAAATCACTCTTATGTCCAAATTCAAGGATAACTTGTAGGATGATAAGGAGTTAGAGGGAAAAATGAAGCTAAGATATTATAAGCATGTTATCAACCCCACTCTTGCTAGCCAAAATGATCTTTTTGTCTAGACTAGTTCTAAGATGAAAATGAACATTGCAAAGACTAGAATTAATTCTTATAGGTTTTGGAGTGAAACTGGGCATTGGTCTATTCCCAAAACACCTTGGGATAAAAGAATCTACCGCCTTCGCCATACTAAGAGAGTTGAAAATGAAAAACACTCTTGGATTGGGCAAGCTTACTCACATCCATTCTTTTTTTTAAAACATTTGCCACACTACCAACCTTCATGACTTGTTAAGTCAACAAAACTATACTGATCTTGGAATATTTCTCTCTCTTCTTTTTTAAAGCTAAAGTTAAGAATTGAGTTTAAGAACAGAAAATGCAATGGACTTCTACTATTTAGCTTAGGGTATCTTAGAATTTTAAAGCCAATGTTGGAGTTATAATTAAGTTTGGTAACATAAAAGAAGTTTAAGAATGAAGCACATTCAGTTTGTCGGCTAGATAACTCATCCCAAAGAACGCATAAAGTATCCTTATATCGCACCGTTAAATTGTCGCCAAAGGCAGCAAGAATCCTCTGAAACAAACTTAGTCAAGAATCCATTCAGGCTGCCTGGATTAGAAGTGGACGCATTTTGAGAAATATAAGCCAATAAGTTGTGTTATTACATCAATGTAGCCGTGGATGCTTTTAAAAATACACGAATACCGATGTGGATACCATTGAAAATACAAGATTCTTTATGAACAAATTGTGGATGCAGCAATGGTTAAACAAACCCAGCGCGGGGAACTATAACAAACGAAAGAATAAAGTGTTTGGGAATGTCCACTACGCTTTCGTTGGGAGCAACCGATAAAGAATTTGATTGACTGAACAATTATTGGACCTCCTTAAGGAATCCTTAGCCGCCGGGCACATGCTACGAGTGTACCGACAGACGATCATAGTACAAACCATAGGTTGCTTTTGTTCAAAGCGTTTGACAGATAGGGTTGGCCTGATGAATGTGAGACACTTCAAAACTTCTCGTCTCCCGCATGAATGGGTCAATCGGCGAAGATTGTGGCCAACAATTTTCTGATTAGGCAACGAAGACATATTTATGATTTTATATAGTTTAAGTTCATAATATTTAATTCATTTTAGTATATATTTTTATATTAAAAAATAAGATTTCAAATTTACTAAAACCAATAAAGAATTAAAAATTCAACAACTCTTATTTAATTAAAATTTATATTCATCATGCATAAAAGTGAAACTAATTTATAATGATAAATTAGCTCGTATTTATAAATAATTAATTCACAAGTAAGTTATATATATATATATATAAACGGAGAAACTGGACTCATTGATGGATGAGAATTTCATTACGTCAATCCTTATCCACGTTGTCCAATCATGCAACGTTGCTGAATCTTAAAATAAGACCCGGCGTTCAGTCAGACGTACGCTCCAATCTATCTCCCAAAGTTCCTGATCCATGTTTTATGGGCTAGACGGTTGGAGCCTACCACCTTTGTGCATCGCTACGATGTTGAAATCGTAATTTCAACTTCTGTAACAGCTGAACAGCCCCGCGGCATTTAATCCGCAAAACCACTTCCCAAAACAGGTTTTGTTCGCAACACTTTTCGCACAAAGCAGTATTTGTCAAGGGCCTCCGAACACGCCGATTGTCCTGTGTACGAACCAAATACTGCCCATCTGCCGAACATTAAACATCTTTTGGGTTGTGTGGCTGTAGGACTCGAATTGAGTCCGATGAAGTCAACTGACCCAGATCATTTTCAACCTGCAAGAACATTAGTTTTTGTTTTTACCCCACGTTTCATTTAATGCATTTAATACTTTGTCATAGTCTTAAGTAAAATATTTAAAGTTTTTATACGGCATGTATTTTTTTGTTAAACCATATATATTGTGTGTGCATTGACTTAGTATTATTATTGCACACGGGGATGAGAAGTAGAGGGTTCGCAGTGACGAATAATGAATATGGGGAACACAACAATGTAAAAAGAAAAAAGATTCCCGACAGTGAATGAAATTTGGATTCCTTCTTACAGGTGCTTGTAGTTGTTTGTTGAAACGAATCGGAAGGCAATGTAATTTTTTTATTCGAATATGAAATGTGAAAACCCAACATTTTTAATATATGAAGAATTTCACACAGGAGTGAATGTGAATTTTTTTTACAGTAGTAAATCAATGTAAGAATTTTTATTCTACATCAGTAAATGTAAAAACTTTTCACATAACAGTGAATGAAGATTTTACACAGTGTAAAAATCATTTGTAAAAGAGGTAGGGTAATTTTGTTTTTGGTGAAAGCTCTTGGTGAATTCCTCTGAGAAAGAGGAAGAAATATGTATCACGGTTTTTATTAATGAATATAAAGGTTTTATTGGTGTGAAAAATCTATGTTCTCAGAAATTTTATTTGCTTCCCTATGCAAAAGATCTTGAGGAGAAAAACAGAGCATTGACTCTGCATTCAGTTAATTGTTTGTTTTTGGGATTTTACCAGAAAAAATCCCCAACAGTGGTATCTTTGAAGGTGTTCAAGAAATTAAAGGAAGGTTCCTTTTGTTGCAGCAGTAAATTTTCTCCAGAAAGTGAAGTCTCAGGCAAAAGGATTCAGGTATTCCTTAAAGTTTTTTTATTTAGGTATTCCTCAAAGTTTTTTTTTGTGTTACTATTGAAGAAACAGTCAGTGTTTTAGATATGCAGTTAAGGATTTAGAAGCATAGTTAAAGAGGCTAGAATGGCCAGCACCAGCACCAGCATGGGTATGTTTAATCCTCAATTCCCACAGTTCAATGAGAAAAACTATGACTATTGGGCAATAGCCACGAGAGCCCTATTTGCCTGTCAAGATTTATGGGAATTAGTTCAAGATGGTTTTGAAGAACCAGCAGATGAAAATGAGTTTAATAGATTAACTCAGGCAGAGAAAGATCTATTAAAAAGAAATAGGAAGAAGGATTCAAAAGTCCTTGTATTTTTGTATCAAGCAGTGGACCAGAGTGTGTTTCCAAAGCTAGCAGCAGCTAAGACATCCAAAGAAGCATGACAAACCCTCAAGACAGCTTATCAAGGCATGGAGAAAGTGAAGACAACAAAACTACAATTGCTGAGGAGAGATTTTGAGAATATGAACATGAAAGAGTCAGACAATATTGACTCATTCTTCACACATGTGATTGGTTTGGTCACACAAATGAGGACTCATGGAGAAGTTCTTGAAGAAAGGAGGATTGTGGAGAAACTATTGAGGGTCCTACCCTCAAAGTTTGATGTGATTGTCACCACCATAGAAGAGACAAAGGATCTCTCAAACTTTTCAGTTGATGAAATCCATGCATCACTGATAACACATGAGCAGAGGTTGAATAGAAATGAAAACTTATCTCTAGAGCAAGTCTTCAAGACCCAGATGTCCTTTGGAAGAGGAAGAGGTCAAGGCAGAAGAAACAAGAAAGGAAGAGGCAAAAGCCAAAACAGAGGTGGAAGGAACAGTCCAGCAAATGCTCAAGAGGCAGCAATCTAAATCAGAGCCAAGGCCAAGGCAGCAGCGAACAAAGAGGACAACATCATGCTCAAGGACAAAGGTATGAAAAATCCAATGTCCAATGTTATTACTGCAAAAAATATGGGCATTATGCTAGTGAATGTAGGAAGAAGCAGCATGATATGAGTAATAGACCAAATGCCAATGTCACTAGAGAAAACATCAGTCAAGATAATGTGCTGTTAGCTTGTAACATGGCCGAAACAAAAAGTGAAGACTTATGGTTTTTAGACTCAGGTTGCAGCAACCTTATGACAGGAAACATAGCCCTGTTTTCTTCTTTAGATCAAAACGTGAAATCAGAAGTCACACTTGGGACTGATAACAAAATTTCTGTTATGGAAAAAAGAAAAGTTAAAATATTTACAAAGAAGGGTGAAAAGAAAACCATAGCAGATGTCTACTATGTCCCTGGAATGAGGTGTAACCTCTTAAGTATTGGACAAATTGTCCATAAGGGATACAATGTTTTCTTTAAGAATGATGTATGCACCATCATGGATATAGCACCCAGCAAAAGATGTATTGTTGAAGTGAAGATGACAAGGAACAGGATGTTCCCTCTCAGAATAAGGGTAGATTTGAAAAACAAAGAAGTAATTGCAACAGTTACCCAAGAGGCTTTCCAAAGCATGCCCCAAAGGATGAAAATTGCTTGTGGCACCTGAGATTTGGACATCTCAACTTTGGAGGTCTTAACTTGTTGAGCAGAAAATGGATGGTAAGAGGATTGCCATTGATAAAGAAACTGGACAGCCTTTGTGAAGGTTGCATCCTGGGGAAACAACACAGAGAAAGTTTTCCATCAGGGAAAAGCATAAGGGCAAAAGCACCCTTAGAAATTGTCCACTCAGATGTATGTGGACCAATGCAAACTCCATCACTAGCAGGTAGCCAATATTTTCTAACATTCATTGATGATTTTACTAGAAAAACTTGGGTATATTTC
The DNA here is from genome assembly GCA_000404065.3 of Pinus taeda. Taxonomy (NCBI): domain Eukaryota; kingdom Viridiplantae; phylum Streptophyta; class Pinopsida; order Pinales; family Pinaceae; genus Pinus; species Pinus taeda. The sequence continues at coordinate 38,894 of APFE030067189.1, read as the reverse complement.
CTTAAAAACAAAAGTGAAGTGTTTGAAAAATTCTGAAATTTCAAAGCACTTGTGGAAAATCAAAGCGGGCTACATATCAAAGTTTTGAGCACTGACAAAGGAGGTGAGTATATCTCCAAAGAATTCCTACGGTTTTGTAGAGAAAATGGAATTCGTAAGCAATTCACAGCTAGGTACACCCCACAACAAAATGGAGTTGCTGAAAGGAAAAATAAGACCATCATGGATATGGCGAGGAGCATGTTGAAGGCAAAGCATTTGCCAAATGATTATTGGGCTGAAGCTGTAAATTGTGCAGTATATATTTTGAATAGGTGTCCTAGAAAAGCAGTGATGAGCAAAGTGTCGGAAGAAGCATGGAGTGGGAGAAAGCAAGGAGTCACCCACATGAAAGTTTTTGGATGTGTGGCTTATGCACACATTCCAAATCAGCTAAGGAGGAAGTTGGACAACAAAGGGGGAGAAATGTATTTTTCATTGGATACAGTGAGGAATCCAAAGCTTACAGGTTGTATATCCCATCTACCAAGAAGTTTTTTGTGAGCAGAGATGTTCAGTTCATTGAGGAGGAAGCTTGGGATGGAAGCATAGAGAAAACATTGAATGTTAAAAACTGTTTGTCTCATGATGAAGATGATGAGGAGATGGCTGAAATACATCCCCAAACAACAACGCCAACACAAGGACAGCAAGCAACACCCTTGAGGAGAAATGAAAGTGCTTCTCCAAGCACACCACAAAGTGGAAATTCAAGTGCATCTTCAAGCACTTGCACGCCGAATGAAAGAGGTAAGAAATTCAGAAATTTAAGTGACACTTATGATGAAGGAATGAATTCCTTGTTTGCTTTATATTGTCATGTTGATAACCATATTCATTTCGAAGATGCAATTAAGGATAAGAAATGGATAGAAGCTATGGATGAGGAGATGAATGCCATAGAAAGAAACAAGACATGGGATTTGGTTGAACTACCAAAAGGTAAGGAAGTCATTGGAGTTAAATGGGTCTATAAGACAAAGTGCAATGCTGAAGGCAAGATAGAAAGACACAAGGCAAGGCTGGTTGTCAAAGGGTACAAGCAGCAGTATGGGAGAGATTATGAGGAAACTTTCGCACCGGTTGAAAGAATGGAAACCGTGAGAGCAGTGGTGTCCATAGTAGCACAAAACAAGTGGAAAGTTTACCAAATCGATGCGAAGTCAGCATTCCTAAATGGAGTGTTAAAGGAGGAGGTCTATATTGAACAGCCTCTAGGCTATGAGAAAAAAGGCCAACAGCACAAAGTGTGCAGATTGAAGAAAGCTCTTTATGGGCTAAAGCAAGCACCAAGAGCATGGTACAGTAGGATAGACTCCTATCTACTAGATAATGGATTTGAAAAGTGTGAGGGAGAACCCACAGTCTACATCAAAGAAAAAGATGGTAAATTGCTAATTGTTGTGTTATATGTTGATGATGTGATTTTTACAGGTAATGATGACTACCTCATTGAAAATTTCAAAGCAGTCATGAAAGAGGAATTTGAAATGACTGACATGGGTTTGCTGAGATACTTCTTAGGAATAGAAGTAGATCAAAATGAAAATAGAATTTTTATCTCTCAAGCGAAATATGTAAATGAAGTGTTGGGCAGATTGAATATGCAAGAGTGCAAGGCAGCAATCACTCCCACAGTAATGGGATTAAAACTCAACAAATAGGACAGCAACAAGGATTTTGATCCTAGCTTGTACAAGAGTATAGTTGGCAGCATTATGTATTTAACTGCAACTAGACCTGACATAATGTTTGCTGTTAGTTTGATTTCCAGATTCATGGAGAGGCCAAAAGAGGCACACTGGCATGCAGCAAAAAGAATTCTGAGGTATGTTAAAGGTACTAAAAGTTTTGGCATCTTATATAATGTCTCAGAACATTCAGATTTAGTTGGATACACTGATAGTGATTGGGCTGGAAGTGTAGATGATCGGAAAAACACTTACGGTTATGTTTTTCACATGGGTTCAGGAGCCATTTCATGGGCTTCTAAGAAGCAGTCCATTGTAGCATTGTCTACAACAGAGGCTGAATATGTGGCAGCTACAACAGCAGCATGTTAAGCAGTTTGGATGAGAAGAATGTTGAGGAGCTTAGGCCAAGAACAGGCAAAAGTACCAGTGATTTTTTGTGACAATAGCTCAGCTATTGCATTATCCAAGAATTCAGTGTTTCATAAGAGAACGAAACACATTGACACAAGATTTCATTACATCAGGGAATTGGTGACCAATGGAGAAATTGTCTTAGAACATTGCAGGACTCAGGAACAGGTAGCAGACATTCTGACAAAGCCATTAAACCAGAAAAGCTTTGAGTTTTTGAGAAAATGTTTGGGTATGACTTATAACCCAGCATTTGAAATTAAAGGGGAGTGTTGAAATCGTAATTTCAACTGCCGTAACAACTAAATAGCCCCGCAACATTTAATCTGCAAAACCACTTCCGAAAACAGGTTTTGTTGGCACCACTTTTCGCACAAATCAGTATTTGTTAGAGGGCCTCCGAACACGCCGACTAAATGACACGCGTCCTGTGTACGAAATAAATACTGCCCATTCCCCGGACATTAAACATCGTTTGGGTTGTGTGGCTGTAGGACCCGAATTGCGTTCGATCAAGTCAACGGACCCAGATCATTTTCAACCTGCAAGAACATTAGTTTTTGTTTTTATTGCACATTTCATTTAATGCATTTAATACTTTGTCATAGTCTTAGGTAAAATATTTAAAGTTTTCATACGGCATGATTTTTTTGTTAAGCCATATATATTGTGTGTGCGTTGACTTAGTATTATTATTGCACACGGGATGAGAAGTAGAGGGTTTTTGGCAGCGAATAATGAACATGGGGAACACAGCAGTGTAAAAAGAAAAAAGACTCCCGACAGGGAATGAAATTTGGATTCCTTCTTACAGGTGCTTGTAGTTGTTTGTTGAAACGAATGGGAAGGCAATGTAATTTTTTTTATTTGAATATGAAATGTGAAAACCCAACATTTCGAATGTAATGAAGAATTTCACACAGGAGTGAATGTGAAAGTTTTTTACAACAGTAAATCAATGTAAGAATTTTTATTCTACAGCAGTAAATGTAAAAACTTTTCACATAGCAGTGAATGAAGATTTTACACAACAGTGTAAAATTATTTGTGAAAGAGGCAGAGTATTTTTTTTGTGAAAGCTCTTGGTGAATCCCTCTGAGAAAGAGGAAGAAATATGTATCAGGGTTTTTATTAATGAATATAAAGGTTTTATTGGTGTGAAAAATCTATGTTCTCAGAAATTTTATTTGCTTCCCTGTGCAAGGAGAACATTGACTCTGTATTCAGTTAATTGTTTGTTTTTGGAATTTTACCAGAAAAAATTCCCAACATACGATTGCGTGCAGGCTTGGAATTTCAAATCTGTTTTATCTGTCAAATTAAAAAGTGATGATTTTTTGTTTACGTTTTTTTCAAATTTGTGTGTTAGTTTCTTTTTATCATTTTCATTTTAGCATTTTTTTTCCTAATCAAAGTTTATTTAATATATAAATTTTAATAAAATTTCAATTTTTTTTCAATTTTTTTAAATCATTTATGGTAAGTTTTATTCAAATTTATGAGTGTCAAGTTCTCCTTATCATTTTCATTTTTGGTATCTTTTTTAATGAAGAGTTTATTTAAAATATATTTCTTAATAGAAGTTCATTTTTTTATAGTATAATTGGATAAATATACTATTAGTCTTTAAGTCCATTTTCTGAAAAGTTTTCCTAGTTATTTTCTTATCTAATTTGTCTATAATCTTGTATGGATTCATTACGGGTGAACTCTTCACAATCGAAATGTCCTAAAGATTTTTAGGTGTTTTGAATCCATATAAGAAATCAAAAACCAATTTAAACAACACAAATCAAAATTTGACAATAATTTTTTTCTCTAAATTCCCACTAGAAATCCACCAAAAACTCCAAAAATTCTCACTTAAAAATTACTCTAATGAATATATACCATTCCAAACGAAATTGAAAACAACCCTTCTAATTTAAATGCTATTCACCATATTTTCTAAAACATCTCAGAGTAGTCAATATTTTTCAGATTTTACTGTTGAAATTATATTACAATTCAATAGGTTTCTATCTAATTTAAAACAAAATTTACTAAAAAAAATAGTTATAAAATTGGAAAAACTCTTAAAATATTGCTAAATTAACCTATTAAGAAAATCTCGATTAAAAAAAAATTAATATTAACCATTTTATATCCAATCACATCCATGGAAAAAATTATTATTAACCATTTTATATCAAATCACATCACACTAAACATTAACATCAATCTATTTTAGGTACATAATGATTTAATAATTAAAGTCCCATCAATATATTTTAGGTACATAATGATTTAATAACTAAAGTCCCATTAGTAGTGAAGCACTAATGGAGAAGCATGAAAAAAAAGGCTTATCTCCATTTTATTTTATTCACTAACTGGAACTTTTTAAGAAATCACTTTTTGCATTAAAATAGACCATATTGAACATTAATACCATTCTTTTACTTCTATGTCGATAGTCATCGATCACATAAAATGCGCCGGAATCAACCATCACGTGTTTACAGTGATTTATAACTATAATCCTAAGTCGTTTAAAAAAAATGTTAAAACGACCTGAAATCCAACACCATTTACAATATATGGTTATTCCAACCGTAAAGTTTTATGGAAAAAATAAATCACCTACAAAAATTTTAACCTAGTGTCATGGTACTCCGATTTTAATGATTTTTCCCCATTTTCCGGCGGTATTGTTAGAAAAGAAAAACAAATTTTCCTCCTTAGAAAAAAATTGCGCGCCTCATCGAGTTACTGAAGTCCATGATTATTTTTTTAAATTAGTGTTCAAATGTCGCGTTATAATTTCACATACTTTTTAGGTTTGACTTGAACTATGTTATGGCATTATTAGGCCGGAGCTTTACTCTAAACAATGGACATTTAGTTAATATTTAATATATATTTCCATATTAAATTTGCATGCAAAATAAACATATAAATATGTTCTGTAATTTTATGGAGGTCGAGAAAACAGTGATTTGATTATTAAATTTGTTTCCCTAGCTTAGCATTATGGAATTTCTCTTTATATAAATAATCTGAAAATTAATTTCTTGTATATCAGAGTTTCAAACTTACGTGAAAAACTCTTTAAAATAAAAATTACAATTACTAAAATTTCATAAATTAACCTAATGTTACCTTGCAATTCGTTAGTAAACACACATTCCAGTTGCTCTCTCAAACTATACCGCTTGTGAATCGTTTCCCATCACTCTAGGATTATAAACATATTTTAGTCATCGAATAATGACAAATAATTATATTCAAGATTTCACCTAATGCGCTATGCCTAGCCCAAAAATAACATTACAATGTAAATCAAACAATATCCCCACATGATTCATAAACAAAGCTTCCAAACTAACCGTCTAAAGGAACAAACAAAGCTTCCAAACTAACAGTGTAAAGGAATAAAACCAAACCAAAAAATTTGAAAGCCAGAGGGAACACTCCACAACAAAACAAGCATTCATACAAACCGAAATATGATGATAACAGAAAGTAACAGTCACCAACCAATAAAATAAAGAAATTATAACTGAGAAAGAATTATGAAAGCTGTTGTACCAGTGAAAATCGTTGTAGATGGGAAGCATCGATTCTTTGAGTACTTCAGCAGTGGAGGCTGATCCAAACCCAACCGCAGCCTCAAAACCCAACAGAAACAACCTTTCCCTTTACAAGAGAATGAAATCCTATCATTGAATTATACGCAACAGTGAACAACAACAAATTCTTAATGATAATAGGATTCTGTTAAGAAACAGGTGCTATAATATGAACCTGGTATACATCAATCTCAAATTCGCCTCAACGCCCTCCTAACCAAGAAAAAAAATGTGTGCATGAAATATGTGGTATGGCAGAGCCCGAAATGAAGGATACACCGAATGAATGAATATGCCTACTCGTGAGTCATCCACATGGATGGAATTCACAAATCACAATCTTTTCTCTCCGAAGAAATTATTGGCTTCTTCAATATTCCCGGCGTCAAAGTAGTCCAATTCAGCGCTTCGCTTTTGCACGATTAATTTTCTACCTCATGAAATATTCTCCCAATCTCTTTTGAACTTCTGCGGACTCCACAGCCTCAATCAAAATTTCTCTTCGGTGCTCTAGAAATGTCAAGATTGATATATGTTAATGAAAGCCTTTTAAGGTTCATTTGAGATCTCACCATCAACCAATGCCCGCTTCTCATGCACAACGTCAACAGTTACAACAAGCTTCACATAGTCAAGCCTATAATTAACAAGGGCGACACGTCCAATCTCGACATAACGTCTTAAAAGGCATGATGTCTCCACGCTCTTCTACTACTCGTGCTCCATCAGTGCCTGTTCCTTCCCATAAAAAAAACTGAGAAATCTTTAAGGCCTTATTTTTTCAATATTCTCAGTCTAACGGCCTGAACTGCCCACACTCTTTACACTTCCTCTGTAAACTCTTACGAGTTTTTATATATAAAAAATTTGGAGCACCACCACGAACACCTTTCCTTTCCCGGCCCGCTGGCCTTGTAGGCTTTAACATAATTTAATGCAGTGAAACACTAATTTTCTTTGGGGTAAATGCTAATTATGGTTAAGAGCACAGAAATTCCTTAAATGGGCCGCCTGCTATAACTGCATTTTTATTGGCAATCAAATCTTGCCCTTCTCCTATACTGGGGAATGTTATTTCCAACCCTATCTTGCATTTTTATTGAATGCTAACAGTCCACGTAAGGCCATGCGCTAACTTTTCTTGAGTTGAGTTAAACTAGCTTACGATTCTCTGGTGTGATCTTTCCAATTATCCCAACCTTCAGGGAAGATGATGTCAGCAATGTAAGTGTAAGCAAACAGTACTCTCGAGTAACTTCCCCAAGCCCTGCCGAGGTACATTAACCCACTGGCCGTAATCTTGCAATTTAGAAAAGACGTAGCCCGTGCCGTCACTAGGAGAGGATCTACTCTGAGCTGTAATTGCACCATTTAGCTTAGGGATTGTATGCAGATCTAGGTGAAAGTTGCAAAGAAAAGATATGACTCCACAAAACACGTAGCTCAGGCATTATGGAATCAAACACTTAAAATTACAAATCTTTCAGCCGTGTGTGTGTGTATATATATATATATATATATACAAAAGTCCAAGTAGAAACAGGCGGAATAGCCTCATAGCCGCCGGCCCGCCACAATGGCGCACATCCTTAAGGAACCAGAGCCGCCGGGCACATGGAATCTACGGACAGAGGATCATAGTACAAACCAGTGGTTGCTTTCGTTGAAAGCGTTTGACAGATAGGGTACGCGCGATGAATCTGAGACACTTTTGAAACGTGTGTTCTCATCTGCCGAGGCTCAATCGACGAATAGCATGGCCGACAAATTTCTTTTCCGGCCATGTATACAACCTCACAGCCAGCTGTCTATCTCCCCGTAGGTTCTCCATTCGATATACATAAAAAATTTCCGATAAATTGTATGGAATATATAAACTTGAACGGTATGACCTTAAATTGTCATTTTTTTGATCGGGCAGTGTTTGTTATTTAACTTTGTAAGGGTGATATTTGTTATCATGTATGTCATTAGCTATCACTACAAAAAATATTGGTTTTTTTTTTTTTTTAATATATATTTATGGCAATTTTATTATGTTATAGAGCTTGGAGTAAATTATATTATATATTTAATTAGAGTTATTTTATTAAAAATTAATAAATTATAATTTAATTAATTTCATTTATTAAAAATATGGTTATATATATAGTTAAAAGTTGTTTTGATTGAATTATTAAAAGCAGTAAAGAAATTTTTTATTTTTTTATTTTTTTATTTTTTTTTTTTTTTTAATTTCTACTTATAACACAATTGAATTTTCTCTAAACAATTGAATTTTCCTCTCAAGAGATATGTACTAGTCATAAAGACATGATTTTCATTGATTTTCTATAAGTTTATTGGGAGTAGCCCAATCACTCCGAGGATTTATGGGCTTCCAAATATTCTCAAAGAAGGGGCTCCCCTTACACCCATTGTCAATACCATAGGAGGTCCAACCTACCTCCTTGCTAAATACCTAGCCTCGAAGCTTAGACCCCTTGTGGACCTCATAGAGTCATTCATTAAAGACTCTTCGTATTTTCTCAAAGAGCTTAAGGGTATAAAGTTCAACCGGGATGACATTCTTGTGAGTTTTGATGTGGTCTCCCTTTACACATGCATTCCTATAAAGGAGGCCATTGAAGTCATCAACCGCATGACCAATCCCGATACCGCTAAGTTAGTCAAAATCTGTCTCACATCTACCTTCTTCAGCTTCAAAGGTGGATTCTATGAACAGACATGCGGGGTAGCCATGGGCTCACCCCTATCCATGGTGCTTGCTAATATTTTTATGGAAGACTTTGAATCCAAGGCTTTGGCCTCTACGCAACTCTTGCCCAAGCTTTGGAAAAGATTTGTGGACGACACTGGTGTCATCTGGTCTCATGGCCAGGAGGAGTTGGATCTCTTTTTCAGCATCTCAACAATCAATCCCCCTCTATTAATTTCACCATGGAGCAAGAAGTTGATGGTTTTTTTCCTTTCCTAGATGTTCTCATTTCAAAAAATGTTGATGGTTCTTTCTCCCACCAAGTGTTTAGGAAAAGCACTCATACTGAGCAATATCTTCATGCCAACTCTCATCATTTCCCTACTCAAAAGTTGGGTGTTCTCAACACGCTAGCGACTCGTGCGCTAAGAATATCTGATGAGAAGAACCTTGAGAAGGAGAAACCCCATCTCCTTAATGTTTTTGTTAATAATGGTTACAGTAGGCACCAATGTCTCGAAGCTTTCCTTAAAGCTAGCCAAGGTCCCAAAGTTAAGAAAGGCACTTAGGATAGGGTCTCAGGGGTTCATCCCCCGTTCATCCAAGGGACCAGTAATAAAATTGTGAGAATCTTCAAGAGGTATAATGTGCCATCTTCGTTTAGACCCCTTAACACCATCCATGGCTCTCTTAGATTGATTAAAGACCCCATCGACCCCATGGACATGAAATGTATCTATGTTATTCCTTGTTCCTGTGGGACCCCCTATGTTGGTAAGACTGGGTGCTCTATTAATCAAAGGATTCATGAACACTCAGCCGACATAAAACATGGGAGGACTAGGTCTTCCAGCCTAGCAGAACATGCGGAAAAAACTAAGCATCACATATGAATTGAGGAGGCCCGTGTTATTGCCAAGATTGCCCCTTTTCATCACCGAAAGTTTAGGGAGACCACGGAAATTGAAAAAAGGCCAAGAAATCTCAATAGGGATGATGGTTGGAAGATTAGCAGATGTTGGATCCCTGCCCTTTCTTCCTAGCCAGCCCCTCCCTACCCCTGCTCCAGCTCTGCGCCCACCCCTTGTGTTGTTCCTTTATTGTGATCTTCTCTCGTCTTATGTCCTTCTGTTGTCCTTTATCCCTTCTTTTCACTTTGTTTTTAATAATTATTTAACCCTTTAAACATTTCTTATAATAAGATATTTATTTATAAAGGTAGTAAGAATCTTTTTAATCCTTTGTAATTAGCATTGTTAACATAACATTTTTACCGTAATAAAGGAATTTAAAGAATGATGCCAATTATCCCATTTATACTTTAATTTAAATCAATAAATATTCATTCATGGATTTAACTAATTAGAAACTGCCATCTTTTTTCTCAATAGTTCCTTAATAACCTCAAAATAAATTTTACAAATTTTTAATTAAGAAATTGCCACTTTTCAATTTTGTTAGACCCTTGATTTTTTTTAGCACTAGTAGTAAATCTATTATTTTATTCATCAATTATATAAAGTTAATTTATGACTTAGTTAATTATTCGTATAGTTTATTAGTTAATATAATAAATTTCCCTTATTGAAGAAAAATTAAAGAGGGAAGAAAAATTTAATATTAATTTGTATTTATATGGCTTTAGCATTAATAGTAAATCTATTATTTTATACTCGTTAGTTATATAAAGTTAAATTAAGGCTTAGTTAATTTTGGATATAATGTAATAATTAATAGAAAGAAAAATTTAAAGAATGAAAAAAAATTAATATCAATATGTATTTATATGGTTTTGCTATTAATAATAAATCTATTATACACATTGATTAATTATATAAAGATTAAGACTTAGTGAATAATTAATATAAGGTAATAGTTAGTATAATAATTTTCACCTTAATGAGAAAAATTTAAAGAATGATGTTTCTTTTATAAGTTTAATATGAATGAATAAGAACTAATAGTTTTAAAATTATTTTAGTCTAACTAAGTAGGTGAGCCTTTAATTAGCAGTTTTATTTTATTTAATAAATATTAGTTTGTATTCTTATATATAGCTTAAATAATAGGATACTTTAGCCATAGCTAGACAAAATTACATAACAGATTACAAATTGAAACAATGTGTCTCACAGAAGCAACAAGGTTGGGGAAACTAACTGAGAATAAAGGAAGCCTAATCTAAATAAAGGTGAGCTCTACAGACCATAAGTATGACATACTTAGCCATTGCTTGGAACACACAAGCAATAGCTATATCAGATCTGCATGCCTCACATCACTTCATCCAAGCGACTTTTCACATCCTTGGTACGAATATACATGGAAATCTCTCAAATGTTTACTTCCCTCAGGAAGCGGGAGGCAAAACTGCTCTCCTTGATAATATAGAGGTCCTGGGCAATGATAGAAAGCACCCACTCTGGATAATAGGTGGGGATTTTAATATGATCACCAAGCTCGAAGAGAAGATTGGCGGGCGCAATAGACTGGACCCTGAAAGTTCCCACTTCAAGGATTTCGTTCAGAATACCTCTCTCATAGATATGCCTTTCGACAATGGAACCTTCACTTGGAGCAATCGCAGAGCTGGAAGGCATCAAATAGCCTCCAAATTGGATCGCTTCCTCTCATCAGATAATGCAGTCCACCTGGGAGGTGATTTCTCTGCAACAATCCTTCCCCACACTGGCTCAGATCACTGGCCGATCGCCATTCAATGGCAAACACCAGGCAATCCCACCAGACGTCCATTCTGCTTCGAAGAGTTCTGGCTCACTCATCCTACCTTCAAGGACATGATTCAAAATATCTGGACAACCTTCATTCCGCCTGAAGGATCTAAGATGTTTCAGCTTCAGCAAAAACTCAGGTTTGTCAAAGGCCACTTAAAACATTGGAACAGGGAGACCTTTGGTGATATATTCACTGCCCAACAAGAACTAAACAAGGAATTGTCGGCTCTCCAACAAAAGATAACAACAGAGGGACACACTGAAGAAACACTGGAACAGGAACGCATCATCCACAGCAAGTTGGAGGAAAGGAGGAAACAGGAGGAAATTTACTGGAAGCAAAAATCCAGAATAAGATGGCTGAGAGAAGGCGAACGAAACACCAAATTCTTCCACAGAACCATGATTCAACGAAGAATGCACAACAGCATCCCCTTCATTCAAACTCAGGGAGGCGCCAAAATAGAATCTCACGAGGAAATTGGGAAGGAATTTCTCAAGCACTTTGCCCAAGTCCACACCGAGCCTGAAGGAGATAGGCGCCCGGCTATTGCAAGAATAACCAACAATGTGCCAAAGATCATCACGGAAGAGCAAAATGAACTTGTCCTTCGCCCCATTCTGATGCAGGAGGTGGACGATGCTATGTCTCAACTAAAGGAAGGTAAGGCCCCCGGCCCAGATGGTTTCACCACAACTTTCTTCCACACTTTTTGGGATTTGTTAAAGCATGAGGTCTGGAAAATTGTAGAAGAATCCAGAAACCTCCACTAGCTGCTCCCTTCTCTAAACTCAACCTTCATTGCGCTCATTCCAAAAGAGGAAGACTCAATCACCCCTGACAAGTACAGGCCGATAGCTCTTTGTAACGTTATCTACAAAGTTATCTCTAAAGTGATTGCGAACCGGCTCAAGCCCCTCTTACCCTTGCTTATATCTCCGGAACAGTCAGGCTACATGGAAGGGTGACAAATTTTGGATGGAATTATTATCACACACGAGATAATTCACTCCCTCAAAACCACAAAGCAAGCAGGTATGCTCCTTAAACTAGACCTCTCTAAGGCTTTTGATAAATTAAGCTGGACATACATTTAGCACATGCTCTTAGCCTTTGGTTTTTTCTCTATGTGGGTCCGATGGATCATGACTCTCATTACTTCTCCTCAATTCTCCATTCTCATCAATGGCATCCCCTCCCGACCCTTTAAGCCGTCTAGACGGATCAGGCAAGGCGACCCTCTTTCCCCCTTCCTCTTCATCCTTATGGTAGAAGGGCTATGGCGTCACATAAAAAATGCACTCCTCTCTTGCCAGATCAAAGGCCTCTCTGTTCATAATACCCCTGCAAACTCCCATCAGCAGTTTGTCGATGACACTATGCTCTTTGGATATCCCTCCGTCTAGGAAGCCTCGCGCTTCAAAGCCATGCTCAATGATTTCTCAAAAGCCTCTGGTACCGATGTCAACTGCTGCAAGTCTCAGATATTCTTCTTCCACACTCCCCCTTTGGTCAAGACCGCGGTTACCCGCATTCTAGGCTTCCCTAATGCTTCCCTCCCTTCCAAATATCTGGGAGCTCCGCTTGTTGCCTCAGCCATAAAACACTCCACTTGGCAATCCCTTCTTGAAAAGCTCGAATCTCGTCTTAACCTATGGACTCATCGAACCTTAAACTTGGTCAATCGAGTTGTGCTCATCAAATATGTTCTTCAGGCTATGCCGCTATATATGTTCTCCAGCCTAGCTGCGCCGAAATGGGTTCTCAAACAAATAAGGAACCTTCAGCGCAGTTTCCTATGGGGCAGCATGACAACTAATCGTAAATGGGCCCTGGTAAAGTGGACCACTATTTGCATGCCTAAAAACAGAGGAGGGATTGGTCTGAGAGACCCTGAGCACAACAATACCATCATGGGGGAAAAAATCTGGTGGCAATGGGTCTCCAATCCAGACAAGCCCTAGGCCAAACTCTGGACGGCCAAATATGCTAACAGCAGACCTTAGGAAGACCTCGTTAGGTTCACCCCCACCGACAAGGGATCGGTAATGTGGAATGCTGCCAAAAATCACTATCAGCTTATACAAGGGCACAGTTTTTGGGAAGTAAGGAATGGCAGGACGGCACGTTTCTGGACTAATGCTTGGAATCAAATGCCAAAACTCAACAGCATTCTAATCCCTGATCCTGCACCCATCATGCCGGAGGAGCAGCAGGAAAAAGTCTTACAGTACTGGCAACAGGAGGAGAGGCACGGCTTCAGGCAATGGAAACAGGGCAACCAGCTAATCCACAACACTATCCTTCAAGACGCTGTGCAGTTGGAGGTGGAGTTAAGAAAAAGGAACATCAGATACAACGAAGGCAATGATATCCTTCGATGGGGATACCAGCCAAAAGGCTCCTACTCTCCTTCTAAGGTGTACAAGATATTACACAACAACAATGCCCCTATTGACACCATTTGGAGCAGAATATGGGAACTCGACTCTTGGCCCAAAGTCTCACACTTCTTATGGTTAGTAGGGCACAAAAGAATACTCACTTGGGACAAACTAAGAAGAAGAAACTACCAGGGCCCTTCCTACTGCCACAATTGCAAGCACAATGAGGAAACTCTCCAACACCTCTTGGATGCCTGTCCCCTTGCCAATCAGCTATGGGAAAAAGTGAGCTTCAGATGTCAACGACAATGTAGGAAGGAGAAAGACATAATCAACTCTCTAAGACAATGGCCCCAAAGACCTTACAAAAGTGAGCTCCTAAATCGGCTATGGAACATCCTCCCGAGACTAATCCTTTGGAGCATCTGGAAAGAAAGAAACAAAAGAATTTTTAAAAATCAATGTTCTCAAATTGAGGACATATGGAAACGGCTATGCACGAATCTCCAAGAGACTCTCATTCTCTGCGAATGGTCACCAGAGGATCTGCCAACTCAAGCTAATGAGGAAAACATCCTAAACAACTGGCACTTGATATTACCGCGGGCTCTTCAGAAAAAGGAAGGGGCCAAAAGCAGCAGCATCAGCAACAGCAAGTGGAAGCCTCCCCCAAAGAATCACTATAAGCTCAACTTCGATGACGCCTCCAAGGGTAATCCAGGCACAGCTGGCTTTGGAGGTATTATAAGAAATCATGAAGGCTCTCACATACAGATATATTTTGGAAATATAGGCTGGGACACTAACAACTCAGCTGAGCTGGAAGGTCTCTGGCAAGGACTTACTCTAGCTTGGAATCTCAACCTTCAACCTCTAGTCGTGGAAGGAGACTCCCAGATCCTCATTCAAATGGAAAAGCGTCTCCAAAATGGGTCCCAAGCAAGTAAAATCGCCACTAGTTGGTGACTCGAACCTAGGATGAAGGAAATCGAACATTTACTCCGTAGTAATAGAGTCATCTCGTTCATGCACACAAAAAGGGAAGGTAATAAGGTAGCTGACCTACTGGCCAACATAGGTGTAGATAATGACAGCACCCTCATCGCAGGCAGCATCAGCATAATCCCCAATATTGCTCAGGCTCAAGAATGCGCCAGCCTGATTCAGAACGATGCAGCAACCCCGGATGCGGGTGACGAGACAATTGTCAGGTCAGAGCCACAGGGAGGCCATGTGCCATCCCGTGTCCAATCTCCTCATTAACTCCGCTCTCCGCCGCCATGGAATTACAATTAAGGGCATGCGGCAGGCCATTAATGCAGGCTATGATACCATGGCAAGTAGGCGGGTTGCATCCACGACGATTCGAGTTCATTATAAGGGAGGTAGATTGGATCATGGTGCTCAGACGCTCTTCTGTGGCTTCCTTGTTCAGTTATCCAGGCTGTAGGTTCTATTTCCAGAATTTACATTATGTATTGTGGGGGCACTGTTCGAAGGGGGCTCTGGACTGTGGGGCGCAGATTCATTACAGCTTTTGCATCCTCACTTGGCCCTGCAACAATGTTCCGACACAGAGGACCAGCACGTGGAAGGCTAGCTTGCCCTCCAGCTGATAGACCGAAGGTGCAATGTTGCCACTATCGATGCCACAGAGGAGTTCCGGCCAGTCCCCTTCATGCCAGCCAGATTCTGGACACGGGCGATTCTAAGGCGGAGCTTGCTCCTGCTCCAGCATTTGGGTCTGCCATATTCTCGTTTGGCAGCACGAGGGATAGGCCACGCATCAACGCCCACGTCTCAGTCCTCTTCCTTGAAGAACCTGAGGAAGATGAAGGCGCAAGAAGCTTGGGAAAATCCCTAGTGGGAAGCCAGGAAGCGGAAGAACAGCCACCAGTGGCGACATCGGGGCAGGCTCCAAAAAGCCCTCTGGCTCAGGAAACCTCGACCACCAAGGCAAACGAGGAGGAGGATAGGGAAGCACTTCGGGAACGATATGGCTAGTGCGAAGTGGTGGAGGAGAAGCCACCAGAATAGCCTTCGGATGGACCTCCTCTTCCTCACTCCGCATTGCTCAGGTTTTGTTCTGGTTCCTTCTGGTCTAGCTTCTATCTTTGGGTATGTTTTGGTTAACTCGAGTCCTGGTTATAATAGTCTGATTCCCCAGAGCGGGATGTTTATGTTTTGGCTCCAATGCCCCTGCGTGGGTGGTTTAAGACAGTTTTTTGTGCCCCTGTGTGGGCGGTCCAAGGTTGCAGTCGCGCCCCTGCGTGGGTGCTTCATGGTAGTTTTCGGGCCCCTGCGTGGGCGGTTCAAAGCGGCATCGTGCCCTTGCGTGGGTTTTCTGGAATTGCTACGGTTTTGTCTGGTCTTCAATGCTTAAGTGTCTCTGCACAGCAGTAAAGCCCCGGTCTGGGCATGTTTTGTTCAGCAAAAGTCAAGCCCACAGTGCCACTGATGGCCTTGGGCATCTTGTTATCCTGGTTGTAATTACAAGACTGTACATAATATAATAGATAGTTTTTACAGAGAAAAAAAAAAGTATGACATACTTAGTAAAACCTCAAGTCTAAAAGGAATGAGAATATTTGTAAATGAAAATCTCATTCCAGAAGATCAAGAAGAATTGAGAAAGGAGATTCGAAAGGTAAAGGAAGCTAGGAAGGAAGGAAAATGGGCAATAATCAGAAACAGAAAAGTCGTTATTCGAGATAGAAACCAAAAAATAATAATAAATGGCATTTCAACATGTTTCAGATTCTTTCTTGGAACTATCGAGACTTTCCATGGAACAAAGGCCCTAAGCTAAGTTGGATCTCGAATGATGTTGATATTATTTTGCTTGTTAAAACTTGGGAGCATGAAGAATCTAAGGTCCCTAACATAGATGGGTTTACATTATGGTCTACCTAGAATAAGCGATTCTCCCATAGAGGTAGTGGGGTATAGCTTGTTACATTAGGAAGAACATCTCTCCCCATGCTAGGATTTATAAAAATGACCCTTACAACCAATATAGTTGGATAGAAATTACTGACATTTATGATAAAAATACCTACATAGTAATCTGTTATTTTCCCCCTATCAATTCTAACTTCTATAAGAAAAAATTCTAGATAAAAATAGTCCTTACAATGGTTTAGAGAATGATATTTTTAACCTAAGGAATGAAGGCAATATCCTTTTAATGGGTGACTTTAATGCTCGAACTTCAAGGAGCCAAGCTATTCTTCTAAGCAATCATTCCAACCCTAATCCTCTTTGGTTAGACGAAGACCTTCCTCTAGCTAGCTGGTACAAAAGGAGCTCTGAAGACCTAGGGGAGAATTTGTTTGGGTCAGAGATAGTCAAGCTCTGTAGTGCTCAGGATCTCATAATTGGCAATGGTCTAAAGAAGTGGCCCAATTCTAGCCACATGACCTGCATCCATGGGCTTGGTAGCAACGTGGTAGATTATGTTATCTACGATCTCCCTCTATACAATGAAATAACAAATTTTGACATCTTAAATGAGCACAAGACTGACTCTGAACATAGGCATTTGCTTATAACTCTCAATTTTATTATGCATAGAGATCCCATAGAAGATAATCCTTATAGCCAAAAGAATTTAAACTTTGATAGAAATAAAAAATATCTCTTTCTAATTGAATTAAAACCTAATTTGCTTCCTTTATCTAGTATAGACAACATAGAAGATCTCTATCTTAATTTTACTACAACCCTCTCATATTCTATTAACAAATTCTCAATTGAAGTTTCAAGTAATAAAAGAAATATCAAAACCAACGCATGGTATGACAAATATTGTAAAAGTGCGAGGAGAACAATTAAGGAAGTTGTTAATAGAATATGAGAGTTTATGGTTAAGATTTAGTAATTTAATATTTAGTCATTTTAATGATTTATGTTTTTTATAAAATAAGTATAGTTAAAATGCTCTGCATATTCTTTATTTTAAAACATGTTTTTTTATAAATCTCTCTTGTGACCATGTTGCTCGTTCCTCGTTTCTTTGGCAGGCGATCCAACGTCTTCAATCCCTTCTTACTGGACTTATGAGATCCTTTCGAACTAGGGAGTTCTCCATTTATTGGAGACATAGGGAAACTTGCAAGTAATGAGCACACTCATGGTATATTTAGTGTTTCTGCCTACCGTAAAATGCAAAGGTGGATCAGGTGAAGGAATCGATGGAAAAGATAGTGTTCATTGTCACTATTCCAATGCAGCGTTAGCTTAAACACAAGGTCTTTTTAGTTGTTTGCAAAGTTTTTGCAGAAATTCCTAAACAAGATAGGCAAGGTAGCATTGTGGTTGTTTGGGATATGTTTGTCAAAATGCTTCGCTAGGAAGAAGAGTGTAGGCATGTATTTGTCCCTCACTCCCTACAAAAGAACTTGTGAATCATGGCTCTTTAGCTTTAGACCTGCCCCTTTTCACCATATTTGTAGAAATTATTTCACAAGGGACTATTTGTATATCTATGTCAACAACTGACTCAGTAGCAAAGATCACTAACAACTTGAGGAACATATGAGAATTCTAGGTGCGCTTTTGAGGCTTCAATACAAATGAAAGGTACTAAAAGTGGAATTACTTCTCAGTGATTATGTTGTCGTAAATGAGACTTCAATCTCCCTTATTACAGGGATGAAAGGGGGAACCAAGTGAGGGTGGGCTCCTTCTGCTACTAAGTCCATGTCTTTTAAGGAAGCCCTCAAGCCTGACTCAAGCTCTCTGAATTTTAAGAATCTTTCAAGCCCATGATTTGTGGTTGAGCACTCTATGGACACTCCTAGCCTGGAAGTAATAGATGTTGGAATTAATATTGATCCAAAATTATGGAGGAACGAAATAAAATATAGATATAAACAGAAACACAGAGATACAATGAAAACAATACTTCAATTAGTTAATAATGAAGTACTGAAAATTGTTTACATGTAGAATGGAGATAAACTAGTTTCGAGGATGGTAACTTATCTCTAAGAAGAGATGTGGTAGCTACATGCCTTCTCAACTATATTACAATGAGGCTTGAAGACATATTTATTATTGAGAAAGAATAGAAAATCCTAAATATCCAAAAAGCTAACCCTAAGAGATGAAGCGCCAAACATTTGTGGGCCCTATTGGGGTAAATTTGTACATCAACTTATTTCAGTTGTGACTTTGGCATATGATCTTCGTTTGATGTGTATGATACGTTGTTAGAAATATATATTCAAGGACTACAACTTTCAATTGCAAACATTAATGCAAAATGCGAGTGTGCCCATTTTCCAAAAAAAACATTGATTAGGGTCTCAAAATGACATTGGAAGTTCAAGACTTGAAAAAATACCAAAAATAGTAAATTTTGCTACCATTAAGAAAATTGAAAGAAATAATGGTGGGGTTCCAATTGGAATAGGTGGGTGTGTCAAAAATCGTAAATTGTGCTACAATTAAGGAAACTGAAAGAAACAATGCTAGGGGTCAAAGTGGAATAGGTGGGTGGCCACCAATATCCACATGGATCAACACCCCCCCCCCCAAGGAATCAATGGTCCCCATTGAGTTGAGTGGCTCCATCAGATGGCGAAGCTTCTGCTGAACTTGGTCCCTGGTGATGCACTTACCTTGGTGATGTAGTTTCCTAGCTTTGACAACCCAATACAGTTGAATCTTCTATTGGCGAGTGTTCTTGATCTACGTGTCCACGATTTTATCAGTTGTTGCTTGTTCCATGCAGTCTAGGTTTAACTCTATTGGTTAGTTATTCCACGATGTTTGATTTGTCCAATAATGGTGGAAAGTATGGCCAAAGGCGGTCCACATTAAAGACTAGGTGCATGCCAAGGAATGGGAGAATGTTGAGCTCAAAAGCAATGTCTCCCAAAACCTTGGAAATGTTGTAAGGCCCATATCAGAGTGGTCTGAGCTTTCGATGGGCTTTTGTAAGACATTCTTTCTGCAAATGGAACCTAAGTTTTTTTCCCACTTGAAACTTGTTTGGAACTTGATGTTAATCATGTCGCTTCTTGTAATTGGCATTAGAATTATCAAAGATGTCATGCACTTGCTATCAGATGTGCTAGATGTGTTCTATAAACCAAGTTGATTTATCAGCGTTGGACTGTACATGTGTGGATTATGTTAATGTAGTCGCATGAGGCATTACAACATCAATCAAACACAATGGATGAAAACCCAAACCCACTTGAAAAGGACTCTGACCAGCCGAGATATGGAGAGATATATTATAATTGTACTACATAAAAGGAAGGCTCTCATCCCAGGTTAGTGGATGCTTGGAATTGTACATGCGTAGTATGTACACTATCATCTTGTAGATGACCTATTTCTAGCCATCAATGTGGGGATGGAATGCAGTTGACTTAGTGAGCTTATTGTCCAATGATGTCTAGAGGCTTGACCAGAATGTGCTTAGGAACTTGCTATCCCAATCTAATATAATGGTCTTAGGGATTCCAAAATGTTCCCATACTCATTCAAAGAAGAGTTTGGCAATGTCCATTATTTTGATACTCTTCTTGCAAGCTGCCAATATAGCCATCCTAGAAAATTTGTCCACGACAAATAAAATAGCCATTGTCATGATTTGTAGAAGGGTGGCCCAACAGATAGTCCATTGAGATGGATTCTCAAGGCTAATTGGGATTAGGTAGAGTAGAGTGTAGAAATTGTTTCTTATGGTTGAATTGGTGATGACATAGGGAGTGCATAATCAAATATATTTTCCAATGTCCTCGCAGATTTTTGGCCAATGAAAATACTTCCATAGTATGGCCATAGTTTTCTCCACACCAAAGTGTCCATTGACCACCTTCTTGTTCCCCTTGTCAATTTCTGGCTCATAATCAAAACATCCTTCAGACATTGAGGGTTTCAGCTTGACCACCAATGACTGCTTGCCGTGACACTCATTTGTGTTGTGAGTGGGGCTCTTGTGGAGCTCTACTACTTTCTTGTGTCCTTCTTTGTCTTCATGGTGCCATTATTTTCTTGCACTTTGATGGGTTTTCCTGGTTTGCTCCACCTTAGCTATGTCCCTTGTTATGTGTCTTGGGGTGCTCTTACCCTGCTTCTGATTCACAGATCCAAAGTCACACTTATTTTGTTTATATTTTTGTTCAATCTTGGAAGCATATCGATATGTTTCACTGAGTGAGGAAATGTCTAGGAACTCCATTTCTTCCTAAATGTATTTGTACAGACAACCACACTATGAAGCAAGATCATGAATAAGAGACCTCTTATCATCACATAGGAAAAAATATAGATTATCTAGACATGTTCTTAAACATATCTAAACATTACAACATATGGTTTGTAGTTGTTATATGTGTGGCATGTGTGGAAACACACAACAATATTTCTTCATTCCTTTTCATGATTGTTGAGAACAGTAGATGGGGTGAAAATCCCATGGGAAGAAAAACAATTTTCAGGAGGGAAAGCCTAATAAGGATTAGATTGGGATATTGTCCCATCTCTAAAGGAAAACCCATTGGTGACATTTTAGGAGTCAAATCATTATTAGGTGGTTCTTGTATTGATAAGTTTGATCCCATGAAGGAAACAGAGTAAAGAAAAACCCATTGATGACATTTTAGGAGTCAAACCATTATTAGGTTAATGTGGTACTTGTATTGGTAAGTTTGATCCATAAAAGAAGCAAATTTAAAAGTTTGATAGAGAACAATAATAAGTATCATAGTTAGAAAATAATGTGTGGAAAACATTAGATATAAAATTATAAAAATAATTAAAATAAATTATGTGAGTTGAAATTTTAACTCAAAGATATTCTAATATTTATATCAAAACAACATGATGAAATATTATTTAATAATAAAAAAAATACAAACCTTCTCATTATATAATCCTCCATGAACACTCGTGTCAATGTACCTTCACATATTAATTACAACTCGGTAAATTTTAAATGAAAGGAGCATTTGCAATAAACCTTAGCCCGAATAAGAAAAATTAGTTGGAAATAATTAATTCACACTTGTCTATGGTTGTAATTTTCTAATTGAGGAGTTGTTCCTACATAATAGGAATAAGCTAGAATATAGTTTCTCCTAGTTTAGTGTGTGGTTGAGAGAATCTCTCAACCACACTACTGTACGTCTAAGATAGCATTCCTATCTTGACACTATTGATTGTATAGATATGTGTGTAATTTCCTCATTCAACAATTAATAGAATATATTTTGAGTGACTACAATTTTATCTTGGTATCAGAGCCCGTGAGGGCTTGGCCCCTCCTGGGCTTGGCCCTTCCTGGGGATAGGATTTAAGATTTGTTTGAATATTTTTTTTAGTCCTGCCATGTAGAAGGAGAGATGCCCCAAGTTGGAGAAAACGCCTGGTGTGGTTCTCATGGAGTTGACGCAAAATGGATTGGGCCAATGGTGTGCTGTGACGATCTGTTTTGAAGTCATGAGTTTGAGGCATTAAACATCAAGCTTGGCAGAGGAAGAGTGTTGATTTCCAGTCAGCATGGGGATTTAAGCCATTCAAGATCTCGCCAGATGTATTTTTAATATTACATCAGTGATGCTTCAGAGTTACATTTAGATCTCGCATCAGCCGTGGAGATGCTGATGGCTGTCGGGGCCGATTGGAGCCTCCAGAACGAGCAGGGGTGGATCAGCAATGCGCTCGAGGGAGCTGGGAGTCCGCCATCCGATGCTGAGGTCACGCAAGAGGTTGCCCTGATGCCGCAGACGAATTTATATAGGCCTGGCATTGATGTTACTCAGGCTGAGCTTGTTCCTCATTTGAATTGGAGGCGGCAGAACAGGACTGAAATGGTTTCTCGCTCAGTCTCTCTTGCCACAGGCGAGGTCCCCCCTCATACTGGTGGTGCTACGAAGGAAGAAAGGAGGTTACGCCAGAGACTGGGGTGGCCCTTGACCTCAATCTCAATCTGAACTCGAACCCGAACCTGGTCTCCTGCCTTTGCCAAGAAGGTTTCTTGGAGAGAATTTATGCATCATCATCAGTTGCAGCTGGAATTGGAATTGGAAGTGGAAACCCCCATGAAAACCATCTTCTTTGGAATGAACCGCCCCAAAGCCTGTACTTCCACGATTTCTTTGGGGTTATCCGTTCCTCGCCTTACAGAGCCCTGTCCCTGGATAATCATGATCGCGATCACAATTACTCTAATGAATGTGAGGGAGAGAAGGCTGTCGATAATTTGGACTGCTTCTCTGATGGGATTCATTCTGCTGGCCACTTCTTGCCGGAAGGCTGAATCGTAGAAGAAGAAGAGGAGCAGCTATGGGAAAATTTGGGCGTTTCCGAGAATTTTTATGTCGCCAGCGAAGGTGAGGTCGAACCGAGAACTTCCAGAAGATGGGAAGAAAGCCCTCGAATCATCTGGGATGAGTTTGAGGTGAAAATTGATTCCGAGAGCCATGGTCAACTGGAGGAGCGGAGGAGGGTTAGGTCGCACGAGATCAAATTGGAAGGCGAGAGCATTATTGGAAACGCCGATCCTAGGGACAATGACTTCAACGAAGCTGCAAAGAACAGCCTCAGCTTCAGTCAAAATTCAGACGGAAATGATTGTTTCTTTATTGCTCTTGCTGATGACCCTGCGGATGCTGAATCAGTCGACTTTAATTCAGTTGATCACAATGGATCTTCCCCTTACCCTACGGCCCCATTGGATGGTTTTCCTGGCATACACGTGGAGATGGGTGGCCTAATATGCCTGGGATTCAATTGAAGTCCATGACGAAGAAGAAAGCGAGGATGATGAACAATGGGAGGAGGTACTGGGAGAAGAGGTAGTTACTGTTGCTTCCGCTAATGATACTGCTGAGGTTAACTTCAACTTTGGATCCACCGAAGGAATTATCCTTCCGGCGGCCGAAGAAGAAGAAGAAGAGCAGGTGTCCGATGCGGAGGATTCTCACAGCCTACTATTACTAGAGCGATCGGAACTCGCATGAATGATGCAGATGCTTGTTAATTTCAATTTAGAATATGAGGATGTTGATGAGGAAGAGGATGACGACGGTGATGTATATTATGGAGTTACGGAGGACTATGTTGACGCGGAAGGGTATGAAATTGTGCTCCAACACCAACATGAACATGAAAATTTTGCAGAAAATAATGACGACTTTCTGACAGGGGCTCCTCCTGCTTCTAAGGCTGCGGTAGAAATCTTGCCATCAATTTGGATCGGTCAGAAAGATTTTGAACTTCTGTTAATGTGTGCGATCTGCAAGGATCTGCTTTCCGTGGGAGAGTTGGCAAAGCAGCTGCCTTGTCGGCATAGCTATCATGCAGACTGCATTCTTCCCTGGTTAAGCTCTCGAAATTCATGCCCCTTATGTAGATATGAGCTTCCTACTGACGATCCCTCACTCATACATTTGGACTGGAGCGATATGTTGACTGTGATTTGTGTTATGTGGCTTCCGGCGAATTGGTTCGGATACAAAATACTCCAACAAAGAATGTGAAGGAGAAAGAAACAACATCATGACTGTCTGCGTGAAGATTTTGAAGCTTTGTGGTGCCTCCACATAGGAGGTCGAGATCTCGAGATCTGCTTGAAACCAGTTCCCTTGGCATCACATCGAGATCCCTTGACTGTCTGGATAGATCGTTGATGGACGGATCAATTGGTGGGTCGTGATGCATGACCGACGGTAGAACATGGTTCATGATACAATAGTGTGGCTACTAGGGTTACAGTGGTGAACGGTGGTGCAGAGATTGTCGATGCGATAAAAAATGCGCAGTAGGCTTGATAGATCGTTGCGGATCAGATGAGAACAGGCGGCGGAGGATCGATCGCTCAACCGCGATCCGCCGAATTGAGAAGATCGCAAATGGAGGAGGCGCAGATTCCTCGGGTTGCGAGATCAAATCGGTCTGTGATCTTCTGCAGAAGTACTGCGCTTGGTCTCCACGCATGTGTCAGCCACACCAGCTGTGGATATTCCCTAACTTTGCTCGCGGCTTCCAGGATGAGGATGGGGAATCGGAGTCGAGGCAGTGACTACAGAAGGCGATGGTGGCGGAGGGGGCGATCGGTGAGGAAGAGGATCAGTACCTGCAGCACAACCATCACCTGCACGAGGCGGTGGGGCGCTACCACTTGATGAGGGTAACGACAACCAATGCCACTCCATGGTGGTTGAGCGCGTCGGGGTGCTGATAAGCACTGTGTGGTCCATGGTGCGCTAGAAAACCTAGTGAGATTTGGTGATTCCATGAACGGATGGAGTCTTGTTGTGCATGAGAGCCGCAGCCTGATATTCGAAAGAGGGAGCAGGCTCAATCGATTTGTGCTACGTTCGCCCCGTAATCAGTCGGATCTGCTGGTGTGCTGCGTAAACCATGAAGATCGTTGGCGAGTCTTTTTGTGTGGTGAGTGTGGAGATGCGATCTGCTGCAAAGGAAGCATGGATCTAGAACGAAGGGGCCGAAGGTACGTGCTCACAGTGGTGGTTGAGATCGGTGTATCCGCTGCCAAGCTGTGTGTGGAGGTCGAGCCGGAGGTCGACCTGTGTGAGTTTCAATCCATGAGATCGAAGCACCGGAAACTTCCGAGGAGGCAGAGAAAGCCTGGGCGGAGGATTTCTTTCACTTGGCAAGGTGCTATGGAGGCCGTCAGTTTGAAATGAGGGCCGATTAGCATGGTGATGGACAAGCCATAATAGTTGCATTCGAATTTCTTTGGTAATACGCTGCCACTGCAACATTAAAATGTGGTATTTATAAATGTTTTGGAATTATAATCATTGAGCTTAGCTAACTCAATGGAGTGATTTTGTTAGAATTAGCTACTCTAACAAATCATGCAGGTAAATCCAAGACAATTAAATAAAAAAGATGATGCAAATGTGGTGGGTAATAAGGTTGAATTGCACCAAATATTAATTTTGTGCAACAATGATATCAAAGGAGCAACAACAATGTTTATGGTGGACAACAAAGTAGATTTTTTGTTTTAGTGTGGTTTCTGGAATAGACTCCCTAGCGTGTTATTATAATAGTCATTGTATGTACCAGAAACTCCAAATGTTGAATGTAAGCTTTGTAAAGGCATTTGAAAGTTCGTGGTGATCTCAAAACCACTTTGTAATGGTTTATGGTCAGCCTGAAACCATCTTTTATCACTTGAAAGTGAGGGTCGGTGGTGAGCCAGAAACCATCTATATAGTCTTTGTGATTGAAGTGCCTTTGTGGCTGAATGGTTGGTGGTGAGCCAGAAACCATCTATATGGTTGAATTTAGCTTGCCTCTATGGCGGAATTTCCTGTGTGGCCTTTAGTGCCTTTGTGGCTATGTGTACATGAGAGCTTTGTGCTTGTAGGAGGAGGTGGACTGCAGAACACCTGGCTCAGACTCAAATGATTTTCTCTGAGTAGAAGGGGATTGGCGTTTTCGCGCTAATAGCAATGCCAGGAAGGCCAACTGGCGCGTATGTTAGGCCATTAGTCGCGCCAATAGGTGGCGGGTTTTTAGTTAAGGATCGCGCCAATTCACCTTCGAGTGGATCTGCAGGAAGCCTCAACTTCGTTTGACGGTCTGCAAGGGGTGCAGGATCGGAGAAGTTGCAGATTTATCTGGGAGAGGCGGATTGGATCAATTTTGATTAGATCAATTCTTCGGCTGTATTGGAAACGCCAAATTTGCAGATTGTGGATCTGTCTGAAGACGGAAAATTGTGTTTTTGGAGGTTTTGTACATGCAATTCCTGTGATGATGGTGGATTTGACTATCATGACAAGTAGTCATTAAGGGGGGGAGTTGGAAATAATTAATTCCTACTTGTCTATGGTTGTAATTTTCTAATTGAGGAGTTGTTCCCTCATATAGGAATATAGGCTAGAATATAGTTTCTCCTAGTTTTAGTGTGTGGTTGAGAGAATCTCTCAACCACACTACTGTACGTCTAAGATAGCATTCCTATCTTGAGACTATTGATGGTATAAATATGTGTGTAATTTCCTCATTCAACAATTAATAGAATATATTTTGAGTGACTGCAATTTTATCTAAATTCCATTAAAGTTGTAACAAATCATATAATGGGAAAGTAAAGTAGTTTCAAAATAGACAAGAGAGTTGATGTAGTTCTCCTCCCACCTCAACAAAGAGTGAAAAGAATTTTTCATATTTCCATTAACCATTTTATAAAGCAATCCTAATGAAAACAATATTTAAAGAGAAATGCACTAATGACGGTTCCATAAGGATTAGTCTGAGCCCTACAATAATTCCCTGGTGATTGGTTTCAGCCCTATCCTAATTCATGATGAATCCAATCTAGAATCAATATTAATTATATCGTAGTGTTTAGGATTAAACTTCGTGCCTTCTGATTTTAGACTTTGTCTTGTATTATTTGGATCTATGATATAGTAATCATATGTTTTATTTTTAGACTTGTTTGGTATTATTGTCTTTTGTTGTGCTTTATGAAAATCCAAGGCACATTTCTAAATTTTAAAGTGTTTGTGTCGATTTCTTTTATGGTAACTATATTTCTTTTCAATGTAATATATATGTTCAGCCATGGAAGGGAAAACAAAAATTTAAGATGAAAAGAGGTGGGAAAATGAATCGATTTTTATTTTTGAATTTTAATTAGTTGTGTTTTATGATAGTTGCATTTATGATACATTGTTTTCTAAAAGCATTGTATGTTTTATATATAAAATTTCAATATAAAGGTAAAGGGAACGGAAAAGGATAATAAGTAAAAATAATCGAGGGAAATAGGAATCAATTTTTTAGTTATGAAAGTTATGAGTTTTGAGATTTAAAAAAATAGAGTGGGAAGAAACTTAGTTGGTTTAGAAAAGGGGAAGAAATATAGAGGTGGGAGAAACTTCATTGGTTTGAAAAGAGGGGAAGATAGGAGAGAAGGAGAAAAATGAACGACAAAATATAGGGGTGATATATTACAAAATATATGATATAATGAAGGACATAGTATGTGAAAGTGAGTTTGGCGAGATACAATGTAAAATATAATGGTGGGAGTGTATGGGAAATAATGTAAAGGATAAGAAATAAAATATGTTAAACAAGAGTGGGTGTTAAGGGAGATACAATATGGAGGGAAATAATGCAAATGATAAGAAATTAAACATGTTATATAAGGGTGGGTGTTAAGGGAGATACAATGCAAAACACAATGGTGTGATTGTACAAAACATAAAGGAAAAAACATTAAACATGTTATATAAGGGAATGGAAGATCTACTCCAAAGCATAATGATGGGGGTGGGGTGATATAATGCAAAACATAATAGAATGGTGGATATAAATCTTCAATAAATAAAAAATAGATAAAAATACTCTTTACCCTATTCTCTTGATTGAAGCTAGTCTCTTCCCCATTGAAATCATGACTATGTTTAAGAATCTGATGTACAAGAATAATTTGTACAACATGGAAACTAAGAGGCTCCCAAATATTGCTTCTAACTTTAGCCAAAACCCCCACCTTTGGCTCAAGTGAGGTTGTTATAAGGATGCTCAATGTTATCTTGACCATTGGAGGATAAAGGAAGAGATCATCTTGGAGAATAAGGATAATTTTAAAATCACTCTTATGTCCAAATTCAAGGATAACTTGTAGGATGATAAGGAGTCAGAGGGAAAAACGAAGCTAAGATATTATAAGAATGTTATTAACTCCACTCTTGCTAGCCAAAATGATCTTTTTGTCTAGACTAGTTCTAAGATGAAAATGAACATTGCAAAGACTAGAATTAATTCTTATAGGCTTCGTAGTGAAACTGGGCATTGGTTTATTCCCAAAACACCTTGGGATGAAAGAATCTACCCCCTTAGCGATACTAAGAGAGTTGAAAATGAAAAACACTCTCTTGGATTGCGCAAGCTTACTCACATCCATTCTCTTTTTTAAAACATTTGCCACACTACCAATCTTCGTGACTTGTTAAGTCAACAAAACTATATTGATGTTGGAATATTTCTCTCCCTTCTTTTTGATCATAAAAATCAACTATTAATGAGCCCTAGTTAATCACTTTCTTTCTTGAAGTCCCATATACCATATTAGTCTTTGTGAATGTTAATCACCACCACCATCATCCTTTTTTTCTTTTTTCTTTTTAATTATTAATTAGATTATTAAAAAAAAGCTATTTAATATTTTTATTAATAATATTTAGACATAAATATAAAAATAATCTTAAAATTTAGATATTTCATTTTTAATGTTTATGATAAATTTATTAAGGGGAAAAATATTTTATTATTATTATGGATTGTTTTTTAACATTTATTAAATACTATTTTTAGTTTCATAATATCAATTTCTTTAGAAATAATTATAAATAATATTTCTAAAAACGAAATAATCAAATAAAAGCATATTTAACGAATAAATAATTTAATGTAAAATTGGAATGAAACGTAATAATTTTAACCTTTGTATACATGTAATAATGAAAGATTTTCTAAAAATTACCAATAAAATGATTGCATTCATAATCGAATTATTTTTAATTAAAACAACATTTACTACTCTATCTTTTAAAGCTAAAGTTAAGAGTTGAGTTTAGGAACATAAAGGAAAGTTTAAAAATGCAATGGACTTCTACTATTTAGGTTAGGGTATCTTAGAATTTTAAAGCCAATGTTGGAGTTATAATTAAGTTTTGTAACATAAAAGAAGTTTAAGAATAAAGCACATTCAGTTTGTCGGCTAGATAACTCATCCCAAAGAACGCATAAAGTATCCTTATATCGCACCGTTGAATTGTCGCCAAAGACAGCAAGAATCCTCTGAAACGAACTTAGTCAATAATCCATTCAGGCTGCCTGGATTAGAAGGCGACGCATTTTGAGAAATATAAGGCAATAAGTTGTGTTATTACATCAATATCGCCGTGGATACTTTTAAAAATACACGAATACCGATGTGGATACCATTGAAAATACAAGATTCTTTATGAACAAATTGTGGATGCAGCAATGGTTAAACAAACCCAGCGCGGGGAACTATAACAAACGAAAGAATAAAGTGTTTGGGAATGTCCACTACGTTTTCGTTGGGAACAACCGATAAAGAATATGAGTGACTGAACAATTATTGGACCTCCTTAAGGAAGGAAACTCCTATTTCCAACTCCATAGAATAATAAATGATCCCTGACATGCAAGGAAAATAACTTATATCTTTTGAGTGACAGCACGTGAATCGAGATAGCAACCTGGAGAGAGAGGGTTAAAATTATTTTCCTTGCATGTCAGGGATCATTTATTTTTCTATGAGATTGGAAATAGGAGTTTCCCTTAAGGAATCCTTAGCCACCAGGCACATGCTACGAGTGTACCGACAGACGATCATAGTACAAACCATAGGTTGCTTTTGTTCAAAGCGTTTGACAGATAGGGTTGGCGTGATGAATGTGAGACGCTTCAAAACTTCTCGTCTCCCGCATGAATGGGTCAATCGGCGAAGAGCGTGACCAACAATTTTCTGATTAGGCAACGAAGACAATCACAGAGACTTCGATCTCCCTTGTAGAATTTCGGATTAATGGTTTGGGAAACTCTAATAGCATCTTCAATTGTAATTTTGTAATGGGGTGGTATTCGTAATTTAATTTTATAATCGAGTAACATTTGTCTTAAAAGGTTATATGTTTAAAATTAGAGATAAAGTATACATGTGTTTTATAGATTTAACAGTTCAATAGTTTAGTTAAGTTAGGCGAAGATGTTATACTTTTATTTTAACATAACTTTAAAATTAAATAATAATATAATATATATATATATCATTAAATTTATTTATGATTTTATATATTTAAGTTCATAAATATTTAATTTATTTTAGTATTATATCTTTATATTAAAAAATAAGATTTCACATTTACTAAAATCAGTAAAGAATTGAAAATTCAACAACTCTTATATAAGTAACATTTATATTGATCAAACTAATTTATAATGATAAATTAGCTCGCATTTATAAATAACTAATTCAAAAGTAAGTTATATATATAAACGCAGAGACTGGACTCATTGATGGATGAGAATTTCATTACATCAATCCTTATCCACGTTGTCCAATCATGCAACGTTGCTGAATCTTAAAATAAGACGCGGCTTTCAGTCAGACGTACGCTCCAATCTATCTCCCAAAGATCCTGATCCATGTTTTATGGGCTAGACGGTTGGAGCCTACCACCTTTGTGCATCGCTACGATTGGGTGCAGGCTTGGAATTTTAAATCTGTTTTATCTGTGAAATGAAAAAGTGATGATTTTTTGTTTAAGTATTTTTCACATTTGTGTGTCGGTTTCTTTTTATCATTTTCATTTTAGCATTTTTTTTCTAATGAAAAGTTTATTTATCATATAAATTTTATTAAAATTTTAATTTTTTTCAATTTTTTTATATCATTAATGGTAAGTTTTATTCAAATTTATGAGTGTCAAGCTTTCTTTATCATTTTCATTTTTGTATCTTTTTTAAATGAAGAGTTTATTTAACATATATTTTTAATAGAAGTTCATTTTTTTATAATTACCATTGGATAAATATACTATTAGTCTTTAAGTGCATTTTCTGAAAAGTTTTCTTATTTATTTTCTTATCTAATTTGTCTATAATCCTGTAGGGATTCATTACAGGTGAACTCTTCACAATCGAAATGCCCTAAAGATTTTTAGGTGTTTTGAATCCATATAAGAAATCAAAAACCAATTTAAACAACACAAATTAAAATTTGACAA
Source organism: Pinus taeda (assembly GCA_000404065.3). Taxonomy (NCBI): domain Eukaryota; kingdom Viridiplantae; phylum Streptophyta; class Pinopsida; order Pinales; family Pinaceae; genus Pinus; species Pinus taeda. Next base: position 7,550 of record APFE030067189.1, on the reverse strand, counting down.
TAATTTTTTTCACTAAATTCCTACTAGAAATCCACCAAAAACTCCAAAGATCCTCACTTAAAAATTACTCTAATGAATATATGCCCTTCTAAACGAAATTAAAAACCCTTCTAATTTAAATGCTATTCACCCTATTTTCTAAAACATAGTGCTAGCACTCAATATTTTTGAGATTTTAAAGTTGAAATTATATTCCAAATCAACATGTTTCTATCTAATTTAAGACAAAATTTACTAAAAAGAATAGTTATAAAATTGGAAAAACTCCTAAAATATTGCTAAATTAACCTATTAAGAAAATCATGATAAAAAAAATTAATATGTACCATTTTATATGCAATCAGATCAATGAAAAAAATTACTATGAACCATTTTATATCAAATCACATCACACTAAATATTAAGATCAATCTATTTTAGCTACATAATGATTTAATAATTAAAGTGCCATCAATATATTTTAGGTACATAATGATTTAATAACTAAAGTGCTATTAATAATGAAGTACCAATGGAGAAGCATGAAAAACAAGGGAGCCAGTATCTTAGCGATAGTCCCCCCAGAGTTGAGAAAGTTTAAGTAGACCAGATTAGTACTTGTAGGTGTTTCCAGCATACATCAACAGCGGGGCCGTAACTAGACCGAATACCCATGTGTCTCAGAAACAGCTCCGGAGGCCGGAGTTGAGAAAGTTTAAGTAGACCAGATTAGTACTTGTAGGTGTTTCCAGCATACATCAACAGCAGGCCGTAACTAGACCGAATACCCATGTGTCTAAGAAACAGCTCCGGAGGCCTGTACTCTCTGGTGATGACCTTATGGCTCATTCCACATCCTTGTATTCGAACAAGACCAAAGTCACATATCTTTATCATTTGGTTCTCCGTTATGAGAATGTTTTGGGGCTTCAAATCGCGATGTAGCACATTGGGAGAGTGCAGATAGTTAAGGACATATCATTTGGTTCTACGTTATGAGAATGTTTTGGGGCTTCAAATCGCGATGTAGCACATTGGCAGAGTGCAGATAGTTAAGGACTTTAAATATATGTGAATCATAACAGAATGAATTTGTTAAACCATGCTCAACTCCATCAGAGTTTAAGACTTTCAGCTGCAACTCGTTTATGTGCCATTCCAATGACTTGAACCGATTACAAATGCATCGGTCATCCTAAATTCAATTTATTACATGTCTTAAGAAATTTTAATAAAAAATAGTTTCAAGATTTCCAAGAAAAACCAGATTCAAGATAACAGCGGTTAGATCAAGTTAACAGCGGCTACAATATTTGCAGGAAAAATAAGTTAACAACAATTAGAAGAATTGCGGGAAAATTTAAACTAAGCCTCCACAAATTTCGACCAACACCTTCCAGATTTTGTTGGTTATTTTTGCAATGGGAAAATACCAAAACCAAACAAACAAGCAAACACCACAGAGCCAATGCTCTGTTTCATTTCTTCCAGGACCTTTGCATAGGGAAGCTATTAAAAATAAATATACTCATAACAGTCCATTACACAGCCATAAAACCATTTCTATTGCTTAAAATATATGCCTGATACACATTCATCCTCTTTGCTGAGAGGGATTTACCAAAACAACATTCAACCCAAACTCTGTTTTCACCTGAGAATTTACTGAGTTAGGTTTACTGTTGTAAAACCCCTTTTTACATTTATTGGTGTAAAACTATTTTTACACATACTGTTGTAAAAATATTTTACACATACTACTGTAAAACAAACTTTTACATATGTAGCTCCAAAAAAACGTTATGTGCTTCTGCACATTACAATATCTCAAAATGTTTTCAAATACAATACCAAAGACCTGGCTTCATCTTACGCTGCTGCGTTTCTGATTTAAAAAAAAAAATCAACACTGATTTCTTTATATCCTCCTTGCTTCACACTACGCACTGCTGTGGATAAACCTTTATTTCATTTGTCTGCACTCCGAGCTCTCACACTACATACTTATCATTACAATGAGAAACTGGTTTATTTATGCACTGCTGTGCAACATTTCAAGTCTCTTCAGCTCGCGCGCGCTTTCATTTTTTTTTTACAATGGTCAACTCATATTACAACCCACGAGCATTTTTCATTTTGGCTCGTTATATATTATTAACCCTAAAACAAAATCGTATATGAAAGCATAAAACTAATGTGCACTTAATTATTTTACATGCCGTGGATAATAAAAAAACTTAAATGCTTTACCCACTTTCTACGACCATGGTTTAAATTTATTTTAATTCTTTTGCAGGTCAACCAAACTTAGTTTTTACTCCACGCAATCCTTGATTTGATGTGGGCCGGTATGCAGCTTCATGATATCGACGATGGAGAGCGAAGAACCCCATCCGACGGCTGACAAGAATATCGGGAGGCCTTTTGCTGCAGGACTTTAGCACCCGATAAATTGCGTCGGCTGACGTCAGGCGAGAGACACGTGCTGCCACCATATCGTATCGGAGTCGATCACCAGGATATTCCTTCGCTGGAAAGCTGATGCGAAAAGTTTCGGGCGGCCGGAAAACTCACGATCACTGCGCTCACTGAGCTGGCATCCATCGTTGCCCACGTCCGCCTGTAACCTGCAACCTGCAGTTGGAATTATCATTCCAACACTCTCCTTTAATTTCAATTGCTGGGCATTCAATCTTACCCAAACATTTCCTCACATAGAGGGATTCACCAACTGCTTATGATGCAGTTCCACAAACAACAAAATAGTCTTCCTTTTAATAGAGGGATTAACCTGAAACTGTGCTTAAGAGCACCTTCCTCATGACAGAGGGATTCACCATAACAATGTGCTGAAGAACACCTTCCTCTTGACAGTGGGATTCACCTATGACTATGCTGAAAAGCATCATCCTCTTGATAGAGGGATTTACCATGTGTATGCTAAAAAGCATCTTTCCTCTTGACAGAGGGATTTACCATGACACTGTGCTGAAAAGCACCTTCCTCTTTAAGAGAGGGATTCACTAAGAACTTCACTTCCTCTCACGGAGGGATTACTGCAAAACACTGCTTTAGATGCAGTTTCAAAACAAAACATTCATTGCACTGTTGTGCATACTCATTACATTGTTCTTTTATGCTGCTGCATATTCTCTGTTGCACTGTTGTGCCATCTTCTTTGCTGCGTCTACCCCACACTGCTGTGTCTACACTTGGTGTTGTGTTGTTGCACTTCACTTACATTTCTTTGCAAACTCTGCATTGTTGTGCATTCTTCAAAGACAGAATACTCTGTCTTTTGTGGAACAATTACTCTGTCCCACCTTACAAATTTACACTGCTGTGTGTAAACATTTTTTATATTCACTGTTGTTGCATATGTTGTATTTCAATTCAATGAACAACACATTCACTATACTTACATTTACTGCTGTAAATGAAAAATTTCTTTTACATCTGGGGCTGTCCATTACCTTTCATTTCTTCAACAAAAACTTCATGCCGCTGCATTTTCTTATTTACATTGTTGTGTAAAAACACATTCTTCACTCTCTCGTAGTGATCGCTGCTCTTAACTATAAGGACATCGTTGTGCTTTTGTTTATGCATATACTCGTTTAATGTTTGAATTCAGAATCAACTTTTTTAGTTAGTTGCTAGAGTGTAGACTAGGTAAATATCTTAGAATCCAATAGAATTAACATGTTAACACAGTGCATATATAATAGTGTAAGATACTAAAACAGTAGCAGCATACATAGTGATGTGGCACTCCGAAACCCATAATTCCTTTAGGTAAGCCATGTTTCCTAATTAATTCTATTTTTTTCTTTAAACCGTTAACAATTGTTCCTTCGATTTTCAAACTTGATAGCTGCTATTCATTTCGATTTTTTTTAAAGAATCATTCCAACCATTGTTCGAAATTTCTTGAAATCTGTTGGAATGATAATTCCAACTGCAGGTTGCAGGTTACAGGCGGAAACTTTATTACCAATCAAATCTTGCCAAACATTCCGTGTGATATTATGAAACTGGTTATTCGGGATCCTGGAAATGGGAAACAGGTATTATAGATTTTGACAGGTTATCGATTTCTAACGCATGCCAAACTTGACGGGAGAAAATTTCTCATGGCAGTTAAATACGTTGTGGAACTCCAAATACGTCTGGTGGAACGTCAAATTCCAGCCCTGGGCGATGGTTACTTCTTAGTCACCACGAGTTTCCAATGGCCGTGTTTGGCATGAACTCTGAGGGAAAGTCAATCCCTCTCGAGTTCTATCCGATCAAAACCTTAAAATAAGGAAAAGTCTGGCCAACTCTAGAATTGAATATAGAGTCCATGATGAATTTTCATGGGAATACAAGCAAATGGTTTATTTTATTTCAGAATAAAATTTAAGTTTATTTCATGCATGTGGATACTATAAAACTAGAAAGAACATAAATCTTATTTTTGTATATACCACCATTTGTTGAATAAAATAATTTAATTTTTATATATCTACAAAAATTATTAAAATAAATAACCTAAAAGTACATAAGAATAGCAAATAAATTTATTGTTTCTTTAGTTTACAAAACTTAAACTCAACCCTTTTTTGGGTTAATTTATGTGAAAAAGTGTGAGTAAATCCTAAATTAGGTATTTGTTTAGGTAAAAGTCAAATACTTAATTTTTAATCGTACGCCTTAATGTCTGCATAATAGTGAAAGGACATCGTGATTATTTTTTTGCAAGTGAACATGGAAATATTTTGAAATAAAAATCAATAAAATGGTTTTTTTTTGTTTTTACAACTTAATTATTAGGAGATGCCAATATATTTGATATTTATAAATCAATTTGTAGTCCTAACAATGTGTTTTCAATTAAATTTTAAATTTGTTTAAGTCACTTTTAAATAATGAAATTTTTTGGAAAGTATAATCATACTGGAAAAAGATACATAAACATTTGAAAATGTTATTTCATCATTTTATTAATTAATACATTATTTTAATTATATTAAAATGATTATTATATACACAACGTTTTTAAGATAATGTTTTGGAGAATAATATTTACTATACGATCTGACAATATGTATAACTTATCTCCTAATAGTTAATATAATGAAAGAGGTCACTTTTATGGACAACAAAGATATTATACTTTTATATATTTTTTAAAAAGAGATATCTTCAAAGGAGTTTTTTGGCGAAAACTTAACAATTTTTTGACAGTTGAGTCGATATCCGAAATGCTTTGAAGCATATATATAATAAAATTATATACTATATAATACCTGAAATAGGTTTTGGTAGTTTTAGTGAGAAGTAATAATTAGGGTCTATTAAGGCCAGGTGATGACAAAGGAAGTTAATTTGTAAATTTTTGTTGATCATCTAGTTATTGTGAAAAATATAAAGGAGAAAATCAGTTTTGGTTTAATAATGTAATTACTTGGATTATTGTAGTTTTTTTTAGTTTCTTTATTTCATAGTGATAGATTGGGATGTGCATTAGTAAGTGTATGAGAAGAATCAACATGTGAGAGTTTATCATATACATCATATTATAAACCTAAGGGCATAGCTATCAACATCAACAAGAGGTCATTAGATATGGGTTGTTATATGTAATGAGGTAAATTAGTTGAAGTAACTTGTGGAAGTAAATAAAACACTAATTATTTAGTGTAGATGTGGATAAATTATAAATGATCAATCTAAGAGGATACAATACAAGTGAAAATTGAAAGAAATAAATATATGCTTCAAAATGGTATGAAAATACCCCAAGAGGATAGTAAACATATTATTAGAATGAGATGGAAAAAAATAGTAAATATAAAGAGACACTAATTTTAAAAAATGAAGAAAAGATTGTAAGTTTGGTCCCAAATGTTCATGGTATCATATGATGAATAATCTTAGCGCATAGTTCATATTCATTGTTTATACAAACAAATGAAACTGATTTTTTTTATGAGTCGTGATAAGAATGCTTATGGTGTATTATTTCTCTATATTTGATATGTATTGAGATCATTCTAATATTTATGAAGCTATGTTATGACGTTATATTGACATGTGGTTCCATTTATTATGAGATGTCATGATTATCTTTGATTTTATAATTTATCATGTCATAGTGTGGCGCCAGTAGTAATCACATGCATATTATTTTATTATGATGTTATAACTAATGCATTGATTGCATGTTGAGGTGTGGTGATTGACAAGAACTCGACAAATGCGCCACGAGGGCCAATTTATTTGATGATATTGTGGGAGTCCATACCTACGAGGGAGAATATGTAACACCCTATGTGATGGGGTGAAACTCAATAAACAATACATATGCCAGTGGATCCTTTGCCTTATATAGCTCTTGAGGGGTTATGGGACCATCCTGAGGAGGATGAGTGTCTGATATTGGATTGGGATGTCGAATTCCAAAGGGGGTGTGAGCATTCAATGCCTGGTGTAACGACCTACATCTTTGCCCGAAGTGCGACCACGGAGGGCACGCGGTTGGAGCTGAACGAGCTGCGGTTTGGACAATGGTGCGAGCTCTCTCTTGAGTGTGCGATGGTGTTATGCACATATGTGGAGGGAGAGCGAGTGTTTATACGCATGGAGCATGGTGTTATAACTTATGGAGGCCGACCTATAACTTAAGGCAAGCCGACATGTATTTTGGCGAGTTTGCGATGGAGTAGGGGCTTTGGGTGAGTCAGCTGGGTAGCCAGGACTATGCCCTACGGTTGGTATAAACAAGTGATGCGTGGAGCTCATTTGGACATCGATCATTCGATCATCATCTCTCAACAAACACTTGGACACAGGGCGCAGGCGGAGCGAAAGTGCGAAGTTGGGCAAAGTCGCCGTGCAGGGCTGCATAATGGGTGACCCAGGCGGGTGCCCGTGCCGGGCTGCATGACGGGCGACTGGGGTGAGGGCGTCCGTGCAGGGCTGCATGACATGCGACCCGAGCTGGGCGTGCGGGTGACCGTGAGGGCGTCTGGGTAGGTGTGCACGACAGGCAGTTGGGTGAGGGCGTTCGTGCAGGCATGCACGACGGGCAGCCCAAGTAGGGCGTCCGCTGAACAAAGAGTTGGTCAACACGGTGAGAGTGTGCGGACGGGCGGCCGGGTGAGGGCGTGCCGTGCACGACGAGATGGTGGAGACAAAGGTTGGAACCGGAGGTCGTAGAGTTGGGCAGGTGGTACTACGTGCTGTTTTACACGATTTGTGCATTTGCCAAGGGTTGACAAGTGGGACTGTGTGTGGGCAGGTATACATAGTTTGGGTGTCTATGGACCAAACGAAGTGCGAACCGGGTAAAGACGTGCGACAAGGCAAATGACGGGCTAGTGAGTCGTGCGGCGACTATGTAGAGGTGCCGACGAGCTGGGTAACCGAGTTTGCCGAAGTTGGAAATTTAGCTAAGTATAAATTTGGGGTTTCCCAAGGACTTAGCCTATACTTTGTAAAAGTGGAAAAATTGTATATATATTGATATCAGGCATACTCATATTGCAAGGAGTTGCCCCTCCCTTTAGATTGTTGTGCATTTCTCT
>APFE030067184.1:111148-125163 GCA_000404065.3 Pinus taeda | reverse complement strand
ACTATATTATGACTATCATATATCTTATCTTATAGTTGGTGATGGATATAGCCTATAAAATTATGAGTCATCCTTGTCATATATTATATTTAATGATGGATATAGCTTTTAAAAGAATCAACCTTTTCTGTTATTTTACGTACGGTCAATTTAAATGGAAATGATCACAATTTTATTCAATATCGTCTCATACAATTAGAAATAAAATTGATGCGGGGATGGTGTTTCTAGTGATTTTCAAACTTGCTTTAATTACCTAAATTTAGCCTATTTAAAGTAAATAGTTGCACTGACCATCTTATCTCCAATTCAGTAACTTTGCTTAAGGGCGTCTTCATGACATCCAACATCTTTGAAAATTATGAAATATTAGTAGAATCTTGCACTAAATAAGAAATGTTGGCATAGAATCTTTTATTGTGTTTTTTACTCTGTGTCACAAATTTATTGATGTTTTATGATTCTTGGTTTCGATTTCCATGCTAAGACTGGATTCATCATGCCTGCTAGGATTTTTAGTTGTGCACACATCATATTGCTCACTTCTAATTATATAAAAAAAAAAGAGTATGCATAATGACATGTAGTGACATGTGGGTCTCTATTTTACTTAATGAAATTCTTGATTTTTTAACCCATTCCAATCCTACCACAATTAAATTAAGAGAGACAACGACACAAGAAGTAGTATCAATAAATTAAATTAGAGACTTTAGAATGCAACTCAAATTGTACTTGAATGTAACGATAAGTATTTGCAACTGCCTGGTCAACGATGAGCATCGAATCACACTGTGAAAAATTCCTTGCATTATGAGAATTTCTTTGCACCTGCACTAATCCTCTGTAGTAGTTCCTTTACTTGCCTATAGATATAATTTTAGAAACAATGATACTCCCACAAATATTCCTTATATGGATAATCTTTGTCCCACCCTACTGATAGTTATTTTTCAAGGCAATGGAATAGAATTCTTCAATTGCACCATTGCCTTTCGAAATAATGCTTTTGAGTATTTCTAGGTGATTGTCGAATCAATCTATACTCAGGTCCACGAAATCCTTGATTTGTCTCCATCGCACAAACCTATTTTCGTAATAAAATTATAAATTCCATGTCTGCATTACTCATCCCTAACATACCAATTCTTTAAACTAGAATATTTTATCGTTGATAACTCGGTGCAATAGAGATCCACTAATGTGGCATGCAGATGATTGGTGTCATAAAATGGTGTAGTTCGTCCTTCAATATATGTCACAGAACTCCTCTCGCCTCACATAACTCCTCTCATATACAACAATAAGAGTCTTGTCAAACTACCTCATCTCCATCTCATTCTTCCTTAAATAAGTGGATATTTCCATGGGTGACAAAGTGTACTTGGGGATTTAATAGAAAAAGCTATCACTAAAAAAAATACAATGCAACATAATAGTTATCAGCAAGAGGAACGACCCTGCCAAGATACTTTCTAAATAGATAAATATATTCCAAAATGACCTCTTATAAATGAACAAAAGATAACCTCAACTTCCTATAGAGTCTAACTATGCATGGTATCAATGTCAACAGTGTCAAAAACAACATCTACAATAATGTTGGTCAATCTCTTCTTCTAGTCAAGGGCATGCCCAGATTTTGAAAATTATCAAGGAGGTCAGGGTCCACCTCATCCAGGTTCCTCTTCTTCTTCTACTCTCTCTGTTTAGGTTTAGAATAATAGAAAAGGCCTTGGAAATTAATGGGTAGTTAAAGGGTATCAAACCATTTGGGTTCTTCCATTTTTAATCATCGTCTATAAGCATTGAGTATAAATTACAAAAGCCATTTAGGTTCCTTATTTTTAGATAAAATTAACCTAAGCTTTGGAGAGTTGTAAGATTTAATGGATGTAAGTATATTCTACTTAAAATATAGTAACATGGTTTAAAATTGTTGGCATTGAGATCAGAATCTAAGGATGAAACAAAAAATATTTTATGTTCATGATTACAAGATATTTTAATTTCATGTAGCAATGTTTGAGGAAGGTCTAGTATTTTCATCCTACTAGAAATTTGTTTGCATCACTTGTGCCCTTTGAATTTTTCATCGTAGAGTCCATTACACAAACAATCAACCACTAAAAAAAAGGTGAAAAGAAAAAATAAAATTTCATGCATTTTAACCCTAGAAAAGTTAGGGAGGAGCAAACTAATATGTACAATAAGGACATACAAAATGCTTACTTGTCCATTGTCTTTTGATGAATTGTTGGTCGCAATCAATATCTGCATTATCATAATCATTAAACCCTTTGTACAATAAAAACATGAAAAATGCTTACTTGTGCTTTCTCTTTTGATGAATTGTTGGCCGCAATCAAGATCTGCATTATCATAATCATTAAACCCTCAACTGTAGATGAAATTTATTCTTTGATCATATAAACCCTCAAAATTAGTTACCCATAAGAACAAAAATCATTTTTAGTAAAAAGGAAGAACTCTCTAGAGTAATCATTAAACCGTCAATGGTAGATGAAATTTATCCTTTGATCATATAAACCCTCGCAATTGTTTACCCATAAGAACAAAATTCATCTTTAGTAAAAAGGAAGAATTCTCGAGAGTAATCATTAAACCCTCAAATGTAGACGAAATTTATTCTTTGATCATATAAACCCTCGAAATTGTTTACCCATAAGAATAAAAATCATCTTTATTAAAAAGGAAGAACTCACCAAACACCAAATTCATACCCATGTAAAAATGCCCAAAATCTCCATGGGAAATGACCTTTCCCTTCCTCCATCTAATCGTTGATCCCATCCTAAGGTGTTTCCCATGCAAACTCCATCTGGGGATCAAATCCCATGAAATCCATATATCACATTTATGGTATTCCTTCTTCTAGTATTTCCACGCAAATATCAACAAGGCAAAGAAAAATGTCGTGCTACAATGTGATGTTGTAAAAATATCAACAAGGCGGAGAAAAATGTCGTGCTACAATGTGATGTTGTAATCTATGAATATTTTATTTGAACCCAGCGTTAAACTCGAAATGAAAAAGAAAAGAAGTATTTATAATTGAAAATAAAAGAAATATTTTATAATATAAGATAAAACTTATATAAATTGTGATCGGCGGTTAATATGATTATTTTTAAATAAGAACTTGTATTGGTAGGAGGCCTAAATTTAAAAGAAGAAGAAGAAGTAAATAATGATATTGGGATTAGTGTAAACATTTAAATATGGCCTCAATTAATAATAAAAAATTAGATTAATAAAAACAATAAAATTCAATTTGTTATATTTTGATTTTATTATTAATTTGGGAATATGATTTGTTACAATACCATAGGCCAATACCATGGTTTATCAATATTACAAGTCAAAAAACCATAACTTATTTCACAACCAAAATATTTTATAACAATATGTCAAGATTCTTAACCATGGATATTCACCCCCACATTACGGTAGCGAGGGGGGGGGAGAGAGAGAGGTGGGAGAGAGGGAGCGAGATGAAGGGAGAGAGAGAGAGAGAGAGAGAGAGAGGGAGGAAAGAACAAATACATAGAGAGATAGAGGTGGAGAGAGAGAGGAGTGAGAAGGGAGAGAGTGAGGGAGAGAGGAGAGGAGGGAAGATAAATAAGAGGAGAGGATAGAGATAGGGAGAGAAGGGGAAGGGAGAGAGATGGAGACTTATAGATGGAGAAGGATAGGGAGGGAGGGAGATACTAATAGAGTTGGATGGAATAGAGAGAGAGAGGGAGAGTTATTTGGGGCGAGAGATAGAGGGAGGTTGGAGATAAGCAATAGAGAGGAAGGAATATAGAGATGAGGAGAGAGATATGAAATTAGAGGGGTTAGGAGAGGGAGGGAATAAGAAAAACATAGAGGGAGAAAGGTGGAGAGAGAGAGGGGGTGAGAAGGGAGTCATGGAGAGAGAGTGAGGGAGAGAGGAGAGCGGGAGGGAATAGAGAGAAGGATATAGATAGAGAGGGACACAAGGGGAAGAGAGAGTTAGACAGAGAAGGGGAAGAGAGGGAAAGAGAGTGTGTGTATGTTTCCGGGGTGATATACGATTGTTGATGAGGGAATAACAAAAGAGACACAAATTAATAATATCAGATATTAGTATAGTATATATAAGCCAACCTAAGATCATATTTTTATATCTCCTATCTATCAAGTGCTGATATGGCGGATCCAATCTTCTCGAGGTGCAAACCTTCTCCTCTTAGTTTTTCACTAGGTATTAAATATATTAAAGTTTGCACCTCGAGAGATTGGATCCTCTCTCTATCTTTGATTAAGGATTCGGGTTAAGTGGATCTAGAGTCTGCTTAATATGAACATTAAATTATTTTTTTTTGGATATTATAGTCTTAAAAAAATTAAAAATTTTCTCTTTCAAATTAATTGTCAATTTGGAACAACCATATAGGATTCAATGAATAGATTGTTTTTAAATACATCAATATTTTTTTAATTAAATATATATTTTTTAAAATTACCAAATGTATTAGAGATAAAATGCTATTGAACTCACCTATACACCATGTTATTGTATCGAAGGAAGTGTGAGGAACGTGTAACCTTTGATACTCAACCTTAACAGCCTTTCAAGCCTTCCCTATCATAGTTTATATCACAATTAATATATAATCTATAAAAAACGGATTCATATTATTGTAGTACTTGTTAGGTAGTTGTATTTTTGTTCTTAGACTAAATTAGTCATTCATGTTAGTCATTTTTAGTTGTATTACTTATTATATAGTCACATATTTTAACCTGCGACTAAATTATTCGATTTATGTCAGTCATTTTTAGTTTGGTCACTTAACATATCTCATTTTCAGTAGTATTCAACTTGGAAAAGATGCGGTGACTTTCGTTTTTAGTCACCTAGTCACTAATTTCTCATTTTCTACTAGTGATAGATCCGCCTTCTTCGGATCTTATCATCTAGAAGTTATTGGTGATCTACAACCACATATGTAATATGTTATGTGATTAATAAATATACGATAGTGTGTTTTATGTTGTGTGAACAATCTCTTGCTCTCTCTCTCTTTTCTAACAATTAGTTAAGGGGATGGATAGTTTGTGTAATCTTAGAGTTGCAGAAGAGAGAGACATTTGTTGCAAGGAAACTACTAGTCGACAGCTATGAGGAAGAACGTTGGATAGTTAAATTCAACCAAATATACACTGAATTTGTTTTCATTTACATTTGATTATTCCTTTTATTTATTTCTATAATCTTGGTCCGTTGTTAACCTAGATATTTGATGGGTCACTAAATATTTATTTTACGAGAAAGCGGTCTGAACTAGCCAAACTAAATTTGAAATAATAAACATATATCCTTGAACCTTCTGATAAATCTATTGCATCAATCTTCAAGTCGATGCTCATCTATGCTCACATCCATTCAATGGCGCTGCTAGACGTGTTGATTGCTAAGATGAATATAGTTTGAAAAGAAAAATCACCTCACAAATATAATGTTACAAGCTCAGGTAAGAGTTCATGAATCATATGTAATATGGATGATGGCATCTATATACAATAAAAATGTAGCTGGAATTCAAATAATCGTGAAAACAATGACACCAATCCTCTACATTTTCCTATTAATTTATTAATCGATCGACTTGTTACATTTTTCTATTAGGCTATTGTTAAATGTGAACCCAAATTCCAACCATCCCTAAAAATTCTCCATCTATAAAGACTAAGCATTACCCACTCATCATAGCCAAGTAGCTAGCAAGATATAATTTATTAAATGACCAGAAATTTCTATCAAAAGGTACTCTCCTAAATTGATGTATTTTTGGATGCCTCACCATAGCATATCAATCAAGCTTCTATATTTGTAAACTTTTTTTGTCTATGTCAATGTGTGGTAGAGAGAATAATGGAATATATTTGAAATATGTTTTGGCTACTTGGATTTTTTTTTTTTTTTAGATCTGCTACTTGAGACGCTCTTATATTGGTTTTGTTTGTTTTTTATATTTACAACTATAGATGCTCTTACATTGGTTTGCATTTGGGGCACGGGGAGACTCGACAACCAACTACATATAAAGTGGTAAGGTTAGGTCAGGTGATTAAAGAAGCTATATAGATAGTTGTAAGGTTAGGTTAGATGATTAAAAGAACAAACCAATTTGAGATTACCAAGGTGTTAGGCTATTTGTGGTGTGAAACATGTCTAATTTAACAACCCCATGTTCGTGTGATAGTTGCGTCCTATTTAGCATGGATAATCATATCTATAGTTATTTTTAGAGAGGAGCAAAGATTTTTTTCACTAAATGATAAATAAATATTGGATCAAGCTACATAAAAATGTATTGACACAATTAGTAAGTGTAAATAAAGAATTTTTAATTTAATGTGGCAAGAAATAAGATACGATAAAAACATGGCATTGAGTTTTCTTAATGAAGAATTTATACAACCTAATCATATGGAGAATTTATATGAATTTATACAACCTAGCCATGGGGAGAATTTATGTGAATTATAAGTTTTCAAATGAGGAAAATAATATTAGAGGTATTTTAAGAATGCGTTCAATTGGATAAATGCGAGATCCAAACAAAGAACTTCTACGACAAGAGAACTTTAAAATTCCATGATGTTAGCCATCAAAAATTAAAAAGGAACCTTTAAATTTCATGACACACATGGTAAAGTTTTATATATGGTTTCAATGGAAGTTGCATGTTTATACACTTTAACTTGTAAAATTGATTGGATTCTTCCATCATCATGTAGCATTGATTAGATTGTTGATGTAATCCTAGGTATAAGATATATTGTTGCATATTATCTCAGTAATTATGATAAAGTGCATTTTGTAAACCATCACTTTTGAAACATTGTTGGAGTGAGAGACATCAATATCAAAACAAAGGAAGTGCAACATATTTTAATGAAACAGGTTAGGCATGTTGTAGACATTCCCATGAATGTGATCTTTGTAGAAAAATTGGATGATGAAAGTTTCTTTACAAGTTTTTTTTGGAAAATTAATAAAGGGGTATTGCTCATGATTAGAGGACACAAGTAGTAATATTGCATACATTAATAGTAATAGAAAAAATGTTGTTAAAATTCCACTTCCACATTTAAAGTTATATAATCATAACTTTTGTGAGCATTTCAAATATGGTAGGAAACTAAGGGTTTCATTTGTTAGAAGTGGCCATGAATGAAAAGTAGATTTCCAAGGATTAATACATTTCTTTTGGCTAATAATAATTAAGTCATTAGCAAGAGCCTCATAGTTTGTCACATTTATAAATGGTGGTTATATAACATTTGGGCCTACCTTGTAAAAACAAATGTGAAGTTTTCACGATATCTCAGAAGTTTCATCTTGTTGTTGACATAGAAGTGTTTTAAGGTTTTTGTTGAAAGAAAAGTGTTTTAGAATAGATAACCATGAAGAATATTGATACAACACATTCAATGTGTATTGTAATAGGTTTGGCATTAAGTATGAGAATATTGTCCCTACTAATCCTCAATAGATTATCCCTCTTACTCTTCAATAGAATGGTACCATAGAAAAAATGAATCAAAACGTAATAGAGAAGGTGAGGCGTGTTTTGTCAAATTACGGATTGGAAAAATATTTTAGGATGCCATAAACATAGCTTTGTACCTCATAAATCGATGTCCTATTACACCTTTGGAATATGGAATTCACAAAGAATTTTGGAGTAGTAGAGAGGTAAATTAATCTCACCTAAAAATATTTGGATGTGAAATATTTACAGTGTATAATCTATATGATCATAGAACTAAGATAGATGATGTATCTAATAAGTGTGTTTTATGAGGATGGTGAGAATTAGATTTAAATACCATCTTCCTTTATGTCTAATTGGCATAAGCCGTTTATATGGAGGAACTAGAAGGTTTGAAAGACAAAGAAAATTTGGTTTGTTGGTGTAACCCTGGTTAAAATTCCATGTAATAAAAGTTAATAAAAGCAAAATAATAACCATGGTTTATGGGGCACTTATTCCAAGCTGAACATTGAGCAAGACACCCTAGTGTGGGTTTTCATTTCGGTTAATATGGTTAAGGAAATTGGCAAAGGCAATGGATAAGGCTTTGGAAAGGAAAAATGACATTTTCGCACATTTACTTATGAGAACAATGGAAATTAGGAGAAAAAGGAGGTGAAAGGTCACAAGTTTCATGTGAGGAGGAAAATGAAGGTAAATAATGAAAAATGAAGAAAAATAGATGCCTCATTAATAAAAATGCATCTGAGGATCAGTTCACTAACTTTTGTCAATTCAGTTTTGGAGCTCTCTCTCTATTCTTTTTCTCTCATACTCTTGGACACACAAAGTTTCTTGGAGCACTCTTGGAGGAGTGTGGCATACTTGGATGTTTTGGAGCAAGGGAAAAGGAAGAGAAGGAAAGCATAAGAAGACATCAGGATCAACAACTACATCAGATTTGGCTTGCAGGTACTGTTGGTACCATTTTATGACCCCTTTTTCCCTCCCAAAACATGACCATTACCTACCTCTTTTCATCATTTATCCCTCAAATGCCTTGGAAATTGATTAATTAATAGTCTTATAGTTGTAATTGCATTTAAATTGATTTAAGGGTTTTGTGTTAATAAATTAGGATTTTTGGGCAAAATAACTACAGGAAGTCCTAACAACCTGTAAATGGCTTATTGTTTGACATGTGGCATGAAAGCCAGGCCAGAGCGAAAGGTATGGGTGAAAAGTGGAATGTCCAAGCATGGACAAGCACCTATCCCGCAGCGGAAACAACCCTCCTACATGCGCGGTCAACGGCTGGTCAACTATGGCATGTTGGCGACAAAGGCAGCAACATCACACAGTCACAATTCAAACCGATTTTTAGTTGTTTCCTTTTTTTTATGTGTGTAAGCTAGGATAGAAACATTTTGTGTTTTGGTAAAAAGCGGCAACAGCCACCCATGGATGAACATCCATTTTCAAGGGATGTGAACCATATGTAAATATAAGTCCGAACCTGGTTATATGTCCGTTTACGTTTTTACTTGTCGCTTCATGAATAGAGCTTTGATTTAATACAAATAAGACTTGCATTATAATCACAGTGCGTTGTTTTAATACGGTGATCGTGGGATAACAAGCTCGGTATACCAAGAACGCGGACGGGCCCTGCGTACATGGTATACTGATATTATTTTAATTGCGTTTACAGTCAGAGCATTTGATTGGTATTTGGTATTGATATATATGCATAGGGATTAAATCGATGTTTATATTCATGTGTTTATGAATGCGCTGTTTATATGTTTATGCATGCGCTTAAATAGACCATCATTTGGATCGTGAATTATATCCTGTAAGGGATTCGATCCAGGGTTTCCTTGTAAAGCATTGTCATGGACTGTATGCTTACGATTTTCACTTTGCATGATTGTAATAAATGTTCATGAATGTTGGGTACCATTGAACAGAGGTTTTATGTTTGGTGTTTCTATAAGGAGACCGAAACCTTTAAATACAGTGATACACAGCATGTTATGAGTTGAATCTTAGCTGATAATGATACATAGTTTGATGCTTAGTTAATATTTGATTGATAGTTTGATATTAGATCAAGTCACAACATTGTAATTAGGAAGAGTAGGCTTAGATTAGATCCTTTATGTCTATATATTTTAGGCACACACCTCTAAGTCTACACACCCTGGTCGATAATAAATTTAGCCCAGTCTAGCACCCTAGATAGGACACTACAGGTACCAAGTTGCATGTATGTTTTCCTCACTAGTTTTGGCATGCCTGGAATATGCATGTGATATATTGGTCATGATCTATCACTGGCATGGGGGATTGCCTTGATTAATAGTGGATTTTCCTAGCCTTCCGATTTACTAGTAAACATGGTGTTGTGGATTTATTTCTTTGTTTTATAGTTGGTTCTCATGTTTCCTTTAGCTTGGGTTGAGTTATTAGTTCCTGGAAGCCATCGTTTGACAAACGCTCTAGAAGTTGTTTAACAACTTGGGTTGAGTTACTAGTGCTAGAAGTATTGGTTGGAAAAACGCTCTCGAAGACCTTGGTGGGTTGAGTTACTAGTCCTGGAAGCCCTGGTTGGACAAATGCTCTGGAAGCCCGATGACAGTTGTGGGTTGAGTTACTAGTCTTGGAAGCCTTGGTTGGAGCAAATGCTCTAGAGCCCTATAAGGCTCCGGTAGAGACTAATCTGGTGATGGTTTTGTGTTATCCGAATGTGAGGTGGAATCGTTATTTCATGGGTTGAGGTGGTTGGCTTTTGGAAGCCTGGGATGGTTTTGGATTTATGTGTTCTATGAGATCCCAAATTTATGCTTGGAATATGGCACAGGGGTGAATGGTTGAAGAGAGATTTGTCTCAGCCATTCTATGGTCGGTTGGAACATGGCAGTCCCATCCCGAGTTTGGATTTTGCATCATCAATTTGAGGTTATTTCTCCTTGTACTTATATGAGTATTATACTGGTTTATATGTGGATCATATGGCTATGATTTCTTTGGTATTTCTATTGTTATTATGTTTTTTATGTATATGATTTATGACAGTAGCTATGTATACCACTCATCATGTTTTTACTTGTAAATGAATGAAAAATGTATCTATGACCTAATGGATGAAACTCAAGCTAATGTGTTGAGGCATCAATGATTCTTAGTGATTCTCATATCAGTATGAGGCCCCTATGCTTAGACCTCTTATTTACACATGTAGAATACATATTTGTGATATGTTTGAAAAAATGCATGTCATGGCTAGTAGGGGTCTAGTCAAGCGATTGTTTAAGTACTTGCACTTGTTTCATCATTTCCTAACTATCTTTATGTTTTGAAGGCTTCATTTAATTTTGGGGAGTGACCTAGGACCTAGGCCTGAAAAAGTGGCTCAAATCTAGGGGATGCTAGCACAAAAATAAGAAAAATAGTCCCTAGACATTGTCATGCCCTGTCATGAGAGCGTCCAGAGCCTCCTAAACACTTTCAGGCCCATAGCATGCGAGCGTACGGGGGTCAAGTGGTCTAAAACCTCAATGGGACCCAGGGGATGATTAAGATAAAGGTTGGGATTGTCCTTAGGAGTCTCGTTGCTAATGTTGAAGGTATGTATAGTGTGTTTTCGTCGGTTCCACTTCCTTAACGTGACTTAGGAGGTCAAATCATGTCATAGTAACTTCTCGTCACATGTTTACCTCGGTTGGCTGGTTACATGGGTAAATCTGGGAGGATGTTGTTACAGAGTGGTATCAGAGCATGGTTCATCCCTCAGACTGGATATGTTGGGTGTTGGTCATGCATTCGTGTCGATTGGATGTGTGTCTCTTGTGTTGTAAGGCCATGTTCTTATTGCATTTGTATGGTATGAGTGATGGTTGTAGTGGTGTTGCCATAAAAATTTGATGGTGTTGTTGTCGATTGTGTCATTATGAGTGTGTGGTTGATTATGCATTACTTATGCATGTTAATGTTCACATGAGGTCAAGTGTATAGTGATGTGGTGGTTGTTTTCATGCATGAGGTCATGGCATGTGTAGTTCATATAGTCATCCATTGATGACTGGACTCTAGCTAGAATGATGGGTACATGGCTATATGCTTATGTGTTATGTTTCTCTATGTTGTCATGATTATGTTATACATGTATCGCACCTATTTTTTGATATTGCAGATGATATGTCATCCCTGAACTATTCTAAGTTACATTGGTTTATTGTGTTTTGTTTTAGTTAACATGATATACCTTGCAGGAAGAAATATCAAAGATGACTAGCAAGATGATAGACTACAATTTGCAAGACTCTCCTTATGGATCAAATGAACAACGTGCTGTTGGGAACTATTCTGATTTGGCATACACATTGAGAATCTTAAAGGCAGAAATAAGGAATTGTAAGGTAGACAGTGACATAATCACACAAGAACAGGACAAAACAAGCATAGGTAAATGCAGTGATGCTTCAGAGTTTTTCAGATTTACAACGACAGGGACCACTTTAGGTCATCCATGAGTAGGGGAACAGAAATAATGGGGCATATGGTGGTAGGAATCAGTGTGGTCACAGGTCGGATAAAGATGATAGTGAGAGATTGTAGGTTGTTGGACACTCCAGATAAGAGAGGCAATAGACACATGCACTATTCTAGTTTTGGTTTAGATGGGCACCATGATCATCATTATTATCATCCTTATAGAAGGAGTGATAGGGATATTTGTCAAACAAGTTTAAGAAAGCAAAGCCACCTACCTTTGATGGAGAGATGAAGAAATCAAAGGATGCAGATGCATGGTTGCTTGGTATAAGGAAGTTCTTCAAGTTACATGATTATTCAGAGAACATGAAAGCCAAAATAGCAACATTTAGTCTCAAAGGTAAAGCAGAAATTTGGTGGGAATATGTGAAGAATGTCAAATGTATTCATGAGGAGGACTTGACTTGGAGTGAGTTCGAGAGACTATTCAAGAAGAAGTAAATAAGCCATCTATTGTATATGTGCAACTTCTATAGTGCATGTAGATATAGAAGTGCATATATTGAAGTCGAATTTCATATATTTACTTATATATCTCCACATATGCATGACTTCAATATATGTACACTTCCATATATATCATTGCATATATAGAAGCTACATAATATGAAAGATGTTTCTTGTATATGTGTACTTATGTATATGCGCATAGATATGGAAGTGTACATATATGAAATTCACACATATGTAGAAGCCATATTCCATATCTATGTGCATATACAAAAGTTATGAATATACAAGAGATGGCTTTTGTATATGCACAACTTTTATATATATGAAGAGTGCATATAGGAAAATCACACATATAATTAGTTGGTTATTGTCTTATTTATTTGGTGTTGTATTTATTTCCTTTGTTTGTCTCTATCTTCTTTTCCCCATATCTCTCTCCCACTTTCACTATTCCCCCATTCATATCTCTCTCTCTATATATACATATGTGTGTGTATGTGTGCATGTCCCTCTCTCTCTCTCTCCCTCTCTCCCTCTCTCCCCCTAAGCCTTCTTCTCTCTCAACCCATTTCGCTATCCCTTTCTATCTTCCCCTAATCCCTATCTCCCTTTCTAACTCTCTCTCCATTTCCCTATTCCCCCTACCCTACTTTCCTCATGACTCTCTCCCCCACCCCTATCCCCTTTGCCTACCCCCATTTATCCTCCTCCTCCCTTCTCTCTTTCTCCTCCCCCTTCCCTAAGCCCCCAATCTCTATCTCTCTCCCCTTAACTGCCCCATTCCCTCTATCCCCCTCTCTCTACCTATCCCTTATCTCTCACTCTTTCTCCTAGTCTCCCTCTCCCTCTCTTTCCTCGTTCCTTTCTCCCTCTTCCCATCTCTCCGTGCCTTTTCTGAATCCCTTATTTTTTTTATGCTCAAAGGAACACACAAGCATTATTTTTTTAATATTTCATGCATGCAATTATTTAAATAACATGTGCACATTCCCAAGCTATGTGAGAATCTCGATGTGGAGGTTTGGAAAAGGCCAAAGCTAGTAAAAAAGGAATGCGCTCACATTTATGAGAACAAAAATGCATTCTTGAAATTTGTATGCTTTATACACTCTTGTTGAATCAAAATTGGGTAGCGTCTTCATGCAAGCACAAGACCATTACATCAATATATTGGATATCAGTTCATCATATCATTTAGTTAAAAAAATGCTATAAAATTAAATGAAATAAAATACATATAAAATATTTGGTTGTAAAATAAATTATGGTTTTCTAGGGCATGTGGTATTGAAAAATCATCCTATTGGCCCATGACATTATAACAAGGGCTATTTATGGGTTAAGAATATTGATGGTAAAGTGGGGATAAATTTGAATGGTTAAAAATATTTAAATGTATACACATTTTCCTCATATATTAATTCTTTTTTATAATTTAATAAAATAATTTAAAACATAGTTATAATTTATTTA
>APFE030067184.1:98731-110397 GCA_000404065.3 Pinus taeda | reverse complement strand
AAAGAGAAGGTCTTTGAGGAGGGGCCCTATTTCTTTAATAATGTTGGACTATTCATGCGACACTGGGAAGAGTGTTACAACCCAGATCAGGAAAAAATGTTGGCGGTGCTAATCTGGGTCAGGTTGTTCGACCTCCCAATGGATTTCTGGGATCTAGATATTTTGGAAGGGATAGGGAACTTTATTGCAACCTTCCTCAAAGTGGCAGATAAAAAAAGAAAAGGAAGGTACACTTCTTATGCCCAGATCTGTGTGTACATGAACATTACAGAACCTCTCCCTGATTGCATAGAAGTAGAATATCATGATGAAATATGGCAACAACCACTAGATTATGAGACCGTTCAGGTGTAGGAGATGCCATGAGTACGACCACCTATTCAGATATTTCCCCTTGAATGTCCTAGATAACACTCAAGGAAAGAATAAAGAGGAAGGATTGATTAACGAAATAGAAGGAGGCTTTCAGGAGGTCCACAGAAGAAAAAGGAATAAAAAAATGTCAGGTATCCAAAAGAGTCCTCAAAAAGAGAAGGAACAGGAAAACCAAAATAAATTTGCAGTGCTACAAGAAGAGGAAATGGATGAGATACTTATGGAAAGTAGTGAAGAACCTAAGGAGCCCAAACAAAAGGAAAAAGGAAAGCAACAAGTACCAACAAAAACAGTGGAAGAAAAAGAAGGAGAATAGACAGAGAACAAATAGAGCAAAACCAGATGGAGATAGACATATAGAAGGAAAAATTCAGCAAAGAGGAACAAGTAATGAAGAGATTACTGCATGAGTGGAGGCACCTGGATGAGATGTTGATCCCTGAAGACCAAAAAGAACTATACAAAGAAATGTTTCAACAATACAAACTAAAATGAGGAACGTTAGTGATAAATCGACTAGAACATCTTGGATCACAAGGAGGACAAGGGCCAGAAATGAGAGCATTAGGAGAAGGTGGAAAAAAAGGGGTGGAAGACCCATGAGTGATTCCATCCAAATGGTGGGAGAAATGCTCGTTAACTCGGGGAGAGTGGTGCCATTATTGGAGGTATTCCACCAACCAACCAAACTATTGAAATGATAATCACGACCTAGAACATAAGAGGTCTGAACAAGAAACCAAGATCAGTGAAGTAAAGATGAAGGAGATCATGAGAAGCTTTAGACTAAGGTATGAGGTAGTTGGAGAAGATGCCATTGGAAGTGCAGGAGGATTGACCATACTCTGGAACCCAGAAGATGTTCGATTCGAGGATTGGACAAATATGCCAAGAATACTCTCTGGAAAATTTAGAAACATTGGATCCAAAGAATGGGTCCTTATCTCAGGAGTCTATGGTCCCCATATCCCATGATAAAGGAAAAATTTCATTGGAAACATGACAAAAGTGAGAGGCCTGTATTGAAATATTCCATGGATAATAGGAGGGGACTTTAATATGATTAAATCCTTAAATGAAAAAAGAGGAGGAGTGTGTAGGGTGGATGCAGACGTGGATATTTTAGGGCATAACATAAATGATCAGAGGTTAGTGGATATCACAACTACTAATGCAATTCATACATGGAATAATAGAAGAGGAGGCAGACATCAAATCACCTCAAGACTAGATAGATTCCTAATATCTGAAGAGATAGTAAGCAGAGAAATTTTTGTTGAAGCAATGATATTACCTGGGATGGGATCAGACCACTGGCCGGTGAGACTGGAGATTGAACTCAAATCTAGCCCTAAAAAATGACCATTCCGATTTGAAGCGTTCTGGCTCAGAGACCCTAGATTCATAAACAAGGTAGAGGAATGGTGGAAACAGAGTGAATAGAGGGGAAAGAATAGAATTCAAACATTCCAATGCAAGATAAAGGAAATAAAGCAAAAAATAAAGGAATGGAACCAACAAGAATTTGGGAAAATTATGAAAGACCAACAACTGTTAGATCAAAAGATGGAAGAAATCCAAAAAGAAATCATAAGGGAAGGGAGAAGTCCAAACTTAGTAGCAGAAGAGGGCAGATTGGCTAGCCAAATAGAGGAACACATGAAGTAGGAAGAGATATTATGGCGACATAAGTCAAGAGTAAACTGGTTGAGAGAGGGAGTGAGGAACACTAAATTTTTCCACAAAGCAATGATTCAACACAGGTAGAGAAATAGAATCTTCTCCCCGAAAAATGAGGCAGGTGAACAACAAACCCAGCATGAGGAAATGGAGGAGACCCTGGTGAGGCATTTCAAAGACCTCTTAACGGAACGTCAAGAGGAAAGATAGGAGGAAATCTGCAGAATTTTCAATGAGATCTCCAAGTTAATCACTAGAGAGAAAAACCTTGCGATAATGAGAGTAGTAATGATAGAGGAGGTTGAGGAAATAGTGCAAGGACTGAAGAAAAATAAGGCCCTGGGATTGGATGGATTTACGGTGGAATTCTACCAAGCATCCTGGAAATTTATAGGCAATGACATTGTAGTGGTGGTGGAAGAATCAAGGAGGAACCAAAAGGTATGTCCTAGACTAAATGCTACCCTTCTTTCTTTCATACCTAAATCATCTAAGTATAATGAACCATAGGGATTTAGATCGATTGCCTTGTGTAATGTTATCTATAAAATTATCTCTACATTAATAGCTAAGCGACTGAAACTGATTCTTCCTAGTACTACATCTCCTGAGAAAATAGGCTTTGTAGAAGGTAGACATATTTTAGATGATCTGATAGTATCCTAGGAAGTGGTGCACTTGTTAAAATCTAAAAAGATGGCAGGAGTGATGATTAAATTGGATCTATCCAAAACCTATGATAGATTAAACTAGGAGTACCTAAGGAAAGTAATGGAAGCTTTTGGTTTCCGCAAAAGACGGATAAATTGGATTACAGCGATGATATCTACCTCGGTCTTCTCAATCCTATTAAATGGAGCCTCGACACCCACCTTCAATGCCACCAGAGGGCTAAGACAGGGGGATCCATTATCTCCCTTCCTATTCATTATAGCAGCAGAAGGTCTAGGAAGGTATATAAAAAAGGAGGTACAGGAGGATAGAATCAAAGGGATAAGGGTATGGGGGAATGAGCTTCCGATAACCCACCAGCATTTCGTGATGACATTATGTTATTCTGTAATGTGTCTGTTAGGGAAGTTAAAAGAATGAAGGACATTCTGGAATTTTTCATGGAAGCCTCGGGTATCCAAATTAACAAAGAGAAATCTTGTGCTTACTTATTTAATACAATAGGTAATGTCAAAGCTTATCTATCAAGGATGTTGGGTTTCAGGGAAGCGGAGCTTCCAACTAAGTATCTACATATACCTCTAACAATCAACTCCTTAAAAATGTTAAACTAGCAACAAACTATACAGAAGATCCAAGGTACGATAGCCAACTAGGCATTCAGATCTCTAAACCTGGCAAGCAGAGTGTTATTAGTAAAAGCAGTCTTGCAATCCATACCAATTTACCAATTATCTGGGATGGCAGCACCGAAAGGAGCATGCTCCAAAATGGTGGAAATATTGAAGAAATTTATATGGGGAGGCTCTCAACAGCCGAAAAATGGGCTTTAATGTCATGGCAAGGGATGATTAGAAAAAAGGAGGAAGGGGGCCTAGGATTGAAGGACCCATACCTCACCAACCAAATTATGGGGGCCCAGCTTTGGTGGAGGTGGATGACTAGAGGAGGGGGCCTCTGGAAACGAATATGGATCAAGAAGTATAACATGCCAGGAAGAACGGAGGATATTTTAAGATATACAAAAAAACCACGTGGATCCAACATCTGGAACTTGGCCAGCAAGAACAGGGATGTAATCACAAACCATGCCTTTTGGAAAATAAGAAATGGAAAAAAAACAAATTTTTGGGACAAAACTTAGCAACAACATGACAAATTAAAAGGAAAGCAGCAATTTAGAAGTATTTTGTAGTATTCAAAAGATTCATGACTAAATATAGTGAATGATTTCTAGAAGAATGAAAACAAAGAGGAGAATTGGAGAGTTTGGAAAAACCCAGAAGAATGGGGTCAAAATATAGAAGAAGAACAGAGAAATCTCTATATGAAAGAAATGGAAATGAGAAACATTCCAATCAGAGCAGGACCAGATATTCTGAGAAGGGGCTATGCAATGAAAGGTACTTTCACAGTAAAGGAAGCATACAATCTAAAGACCGAAAAGGAATAGGAAGGGAACCAGCACTTATGGAAGCAAACCTGGAAGAGAAAATGGTGGCCGAAAGTGGCTTATTTGTTATGGCTAACATGCAAAGGCAAAATTTTGACATGGGATCAATTACAAAGGAGAGGGATGTAGGGACCAGCACGCTGTGACCTGTACAAATGGGAAAATGAAAATATAGAACACCCAATGAACTCATGCTAGTTTGCACAACGACAGTGGCAAGCTATCTATGAGGTCTCCGGAAGGACGGACAGGAATCCATAGAGCATAAAAGAGATGGTTCAACAATGGGGACGCGACCATTTTATCAGCTCCGTCCTAAATAGAGCATGGGGTTAGCTGTAGGTTTCAATCTATGGATGATATGGAAGGAAAGGAACAGAAGGATCTTCAAGAATGAAGAATTTACATAGGAGAAGGTATGGAGTGGAGTAATCGAACATATAAGAGAAACCATACTAGCAAAAGAATGGAAGCAAGAAGACTGGGAGACCCTACCACAGGAAACAAGTATCCTAAAAAATCTTAACTTAACCAAGGAGATGGTGGGTGCGCATGCATGGAAAACAATGAGGATGAGCAGGGTATCACCCCAGAAGTATAGTAGACCAGCAGAGGGCTTCATCAAGTTAAACTTTGATGGAGCCTCAGAAGGCAATCCAGGTAATGCAGGAATAGGTGGCATCTTTAGAGACTGCCAGGTCAGGACTCGTTTGTTGTACGCAGCTTATGGAGGCATGATGAGCAATAATGAAGCATAACTCATGGTAGTAAGACAAGGGATGAGAATAGCTGTCAGGATTGGGTACAAACAACTGGAAGTGGAGGGGGATTCATTTATGGTAATCAACATGATGAGGAAACTATATAATGGAACGACATGGGATAGGATTTTCCACAGCTGGAGAAGAGCCAACCTTATACAAGAGCTAGGTGAAATCATGAAATGTTTTGATTACATAATAATCAAACACGTTAAATGAGAAGGAAATAAAGTAGCCAATTTCTTATCCAATCGGGGAAGTGACCCACAATTGAAACACATGGAAAGAACCTAGCCCATCCAGCCAAGGGATACCAAAATGGACCCGCTATGGCGCTAAATGAAATATTAACCAAAGATGAAGAACATGCATAATCAAAATCGCAAGGATTATAACGGGCCCTAGATCAGGGTGATGGAGTGGGTAAGGAGCAATAATGGCAATGTCAGAAACTGGCTGGAGTGAGGACTGCTTACTGCAGCTCGCATGAGGGAAAGGCAGAACATGGAGTGGTACCATTGAACGATTGAGAGAAGTGGCGTAAGGAATGTCAGGAGAACCAGAGGTGGGCAGGATGGTGATGAAGGTAGGATGGGATAGCAGGGTGATGGGAGGAGGTATGAAAGAGGGAGTAAGGGAGGAAGGAAGGTTAGAGTTAGAGAGAAAAGAAGAAGCAACATGACAAGGAAGCCAGACAAGCAGCCAGAACAAAGGAAGTGAAATAATAGGTATGTTTACTGTCTATGCTCCGTAATTCGAATAGCAAATTGTAGTATGTCGGATGGGGTTAGAAATAGGGGTTTGGGGGAGGAGGCAAAACCTTGTGAGGAGGTGCTGTTGCATAAATAGAACGGGAATCGGGGGAAGGATGATCCCAGTAGCTCGGCTCCAAGGTAGAAAAAGAGAGGGGGTGTAGATATAGACAGGAAGGGGCCTGCTGAGTTTAGGAACAAAGTCATAAAGGTTAAAATGGATTGTGATCATGAGCCCGGGAGGGTGGATAGTATGGAAAATTAACCAGGAAAGCAGCCCGGGTTGGGGAGGGAAGCCTGAGCCTGAGTCAAAGAAGAGAGCGAACTAGGGAGGGGAAACTAGGTAAGAATCCTAGAAAGAGGGAGAAGACTTCCCAGGGGGAGAACACAAACGAGAAAGGGAGTGGAGACAACCAGTAAGGGAGGATGGGAGGGAAATTTGATAGATAGACCCATGGGTTCACCATACTCGTGAAGCCTTAGGAAAGGGATAGCTAGCAAGAAACAAAAGGGTGAGACCGAGGAACTGACGAAGAGACGGTTCCCAGAAACCTGAGTGAAAAGTAGGTAAGGGGGAGTAGGGAGAAGGGGCGGACTATCATGGGCCCTTCAAGTTATTTGGGAACAGAGGAATTTATGCACAAACGAGATAGGTCAGGCAGTCTGAAAACACCAGAATTTAAGGGAATTTGGTGGGAAAATGATTTTATTCTTACTCAATACTATGCAAACTGTGAATAGATAGTAGGAAGCGACGAAATGGCACGGGTAGCCAGAGGTCGTGGCCATGGTCACAGGGGTAGGACAAATACTGGTCTGCGCTCTCAGGATAGTGACACCCTAGGCAAAAGGCTGGGGTGTCGTCCCATGGATGAGACAGTGAAGGAAGCAGCCAGAGCTTACATGAAGGACACAGATGTCGGCATCAGGAAAATTATTGATGAGATGGAAGACAGGGTGAAGGAAGAGGATTTGGAGGAGGAGATGGAAGAATGGAGAGACCTTTTCCCTGACCGTGGCAATATGAAAGGCCAGATGGCACAATACAAATAGACTCTCCATTTGTACTAGCTCATGAAGAGGTTGGTGTGTAAGGCAGTGGAGCAAGTTTCAGTGGGGATGGCACTGATAATCTGGGATATGCTTGATTACAAACAGGACCTACAGACCATACAATTCTAGTTTTGTAAACAAGATACGCGCCTGGATCGCATACAGAGACACATCCCCTACATCATGGAAATGACACCAGCAAACGAAGGCTCAACAGAGGATCTAGCAGTTGTTGAGCCAGACCAGGATGAGCTGAACGAATAGATTGAGCATATGATCTCAGGTCACTATTTTTTTAGCAGTTGGTTTTTCTTTAAATATGCATGTTTATGGGAACCGTTGATAAAAAATGGTTTTTTAATAGTTCTGTTTATATATCCTAGGTAGATAGACTTCAAAATTACCAATTTTGGATGGCGTATAATATGCATAGGTGGCCAACAAACTTGGTTTCCCACTGAGCAAGTTGAGGCCACCTATTGACAGAATGTGTACTCAGCTTGTTTTTATATAAATAGAAAAAAGGACCTACCTAAGCTTACAAAAATAAATGTAAGATATATCTTATTTTTTGTAAATTTTTCCTTTGATTTCTATTGCATGTAGAAAGAGTAGGTTACATCACAAACTTTTACAAACAAAACCCAAAACTTCATAAGATTTCTAGATGACTTGGTAGATCTAGACTAACTCGAGTGTCCAAAAATTTTCAAAAGACTAGCATCTACCCATGGTTGAGTAAGATTCGTGAGGACTGTAGTTGTTTATAATTAAGTCACTTTAACTAAAAAAGGGGATAAGCCCTCTAAAAAAAGGGTTTGATGCTACATCAACACTTTTTGAAATTAACATGAAAATTACTAATATTTAAAACAAAAATATTCATACTTGATACATAATGGTCTGGCGGGGTATTACCATCATGTTATTGAAGGATTCTCTCGGTGTACCCCATTACCTCCTTACAAAAGAAAGGATTTTTTTTAAGTGGACCAATGGCTCTCGGCAAAGCTTTGAACAATTAAAACAGCTATTAACTATTGCCCCTCTATTAAAGATTGTTGATCCAAACAAGGAATTTGTGATCTACATAGATGCTTATCAAGAAGGGGAAGGGGCAATACTAACACAGTATGGGAAGATGATAGCGTATTAGCCATGAAATATGGAGGAACATGAGCAAATATATTCTGCATATGATTTTGAATTAACCACTATTGTCCATGCATTGAAAGTATGGATGCACTATCTTTTAGGAAAAATATTTTTACTAATGACAGACCATAATAGTGTGAGAAGTTATTTCAAACAACCCAATTTAAATGCTCGTCCAGCAAGGTGGAAGGCCTTTCTTAGTGAATTTGAATTTGACATAAAACATATAAAAGGAAATGAAAATTGTGTTGCAGATGCACTAAGCAGAAGAATGCATTGTGTCTATGAATTTCATTATAATCAAATAGAATTTAAATTTCTAGAGCAATTTAAAGAAGTTGCCCAGAGAGATCAAAATATAAATTTTTATGGCAGCAAGATTAGAAGACTAACAAACAGGAAAAAATAACTAGAATATAGTATAAATAAGGATCAATTATTAACTTTTAGGGGAAGGATATATGTCCCCAACCATATTTCAGTTAGACAACTAATTTTGGACAAATTTCACCAGAGTCCTTATATTGCTCATCCCAGGTACCAGAAAATGTTTTCACCAATAAAAAAGGAATATTTTTGGATTGGGGATGCACAAAGATATTGAAGAATATCTGGCAAGATGTTTAGAGTGTCAACAAGTTAAAGACGAACACCAACACCCTACCGGCCTTCTTCAACCATTACCTATACCTGAGTGGAAGTGAGAAGTCATTACACTTG
Organism: Pinus taeda; assembly: GCA_000404065.3. NCBI lineage: Eukaryota > Viridiplantae > Streptophyta > Pinopsida > Pinales > Pinaceae > Pinus > Pinus taeda. Next base: position 101,776 of record APFE030067184.1, on the reverse strand, counting down.
ACTTTAGCATAGGACTACCCATATCTAAGAATCAAAACAACTCATTCATGGTAATCGTGGATAAACTCAGTAAAACAACTCATTTTATTCCAATACAATCTACCTTCAAGGCAGTTCAAATTGCTGATATTTTCATGAAAGAAGTATTGTGATTGCATGGTATTCCTAAGATAGTTATATTATATACATATGTAAAATTCACCTCCGGGTTCTGGAGAGCCCTCTTTACAGGATGGGGAACTCAGATTAGTTTAGTACTACATACCATCCAGAGATCGATGGGTAGATTGAACGTGTAAATCAAGTACTCGAGGATATGCTACAGATATATGTTATGCAACAACCCATCAAGCAGAGGAATATCTGCATTTGGTGGAGTTTGCATATAATAATGGTTCTCATGAATCTTTGAAGGTAAGCCCCTTCAAGATGTTATATGGGAGAAGGTGTAAAACAACCATGAATTGGAATAGTCCTGAAAATGGATTAATGTTAGGGCCAAAGATGTTTGCAGATATGGAAAAAATGGTAAAGAAAGTCTGACAAAATTTAAAGACTGCCTTAGATAGGCAGAAGGCTTATGTTGACCAGAAAAGAACCTCTCAAGAATTCAAAATCAGAAATCACATATATGTGTGAATCAAGCCTAAGGAAAACACTTTAAGATGGACTCGTTGTGCAAATCTTGCCCCTCGTTTTTGTGGCCCTTTGCAGATATTAGAAAGAATTGGACCAATGGCATATTGATTGGCCTTACCCAGTCATATAAGAGTTCATAACGTATTTCATGTCTCATTGTTAAAGTGATATGTGTATGACCCTAAACATGTGATTCACTGGCAAGATGTTCAGGGAACACTTTAAGATTTAATTTTACATTGATATGATGATTTCCATGAACTAATTTTTGTATGGCTGTTGTAACAGGTTGAACCAAATGAAGAGATTCTGGTAGAGCCCTAACGTATCCTCGAGTAGAGAGAAATAATGCTATGGAGGTGATCCATCACCCCGGTTAAAGTGCAATGGAGCATTTCAACCCGGAAGAGGCCACTTGGGAGGATGAGGAGTTCATGCGGGAAGCATACCCAGGATTATTCCAAAATATGGATTGAACACGGAGGATTATGTTTCACACAAGGTGGGGAAGATGTAACACCCCATTGCTGTGAATATTTTCTTTATTGTTAGTTACATTTACTTTACATGACTGAATAATTTATGATTTGGTGAAAGAGGTACAATTGTGAAGATGGATTGTTTTGGCCTCAACATGATGTCGAATCAAATGATATTTTGTATTGATGTGATTCGTTTGATCATGAAACTTTGTGTTTTTGGCCAAATTTATTTCCGAGGTATTATCAATCATGACCGGAGTCGATTGTACTTTTTTTACCTGCAAATCTTCCAGAATTTTCCTCAGCCACAATTTCTTTTTATGCCTCAGCTGTTGCCACATAGTCTACCTCTATTGTGGAATCTACTGGAACTAATTGTTTGCGTGATCTCCAGGAGACAACTCCTGATCCAAGACTCATAACATAATCCAAAGTAGATACCCAAGTTTCTTTGTCTCCATTGAACTCTGAATCAGAGTATCCAATCAAGATGAAGTTGCCCACCTGTGTATACTTGATTCCAAAGTCTTGAGTTCCCTTAAAGTACTTTAGAACTCTTTTTGTAGTAGACCAATGTCCCTCACAAGGCTTTTGCATAAACCTAGAGAGGATTCCAACAACAAACAGAATGTCTGGTCTGGTAGTAGTTAGGTAGTTGAGACTTCCTACAAGATGTCTATACTTTGTTACATCCTCAAATTCTTTTCCTTCAATGGATGCGAGCTTTAAGTTTTGTTCAATTGGAGTAGTCAGAGGATTGCATTCAATCATGCCAGATCTGTTCAACAGATCTCCAATGTACTTCTTTTGAGAAGGAATATAGACTTTGGATGTTGAGTTACTTCAATACCAAGATAGTAATGAACATAGCCCAAGTCAGTTATTACAAAGCGTTTCCTCAATTCCTTCTTTATGGATGCAATGTAGCTCTCATTGTTCCTTGCCATCAAAAGATCATCTACATATACCACAAGATATACAATTGTTTTGCCAACCTTCTTGACAAAGAAAATTGCATCATCAAGATCATAATGTTTGAAATTGAGTTTCAAAAGATCCTTAGTTAGTTTTTCGTACCAGGCTCACAGTGCTTGTTTGAGGCCATACAAGGTTTTCACAATTTTGCATACTTTATGTTCATGTCGTTTTACAGAAAATCCTTCAGGCTGGGTCATAAAAACATTCTCTTTTAGATCTCCATTCAAAAAAGCATTTCTTTACATCCATTTGATGGAATTTCCAACCATTTTGAGCTGCTAGGGAAAAGAGTGTCTGGATGGTAGCCCATTTTGCTGTGAGGGAAAAAGTCTCCTCATAATCAACCCCTTCCTTCTGTGCAAAACCTTTTGCCACAAGCCTGGCTTTGTGCTTGTCAAGTGAGCCATTAGCTTTATACTTGTTCTTGTAGACCCACTTGCAGCTAATTGGTTTGGTTCCCAATGGAGGATCAACCATCTTCCAAGTGCCATTCTTTATCAAGGCATCAAACTCCTTTGCATTGCTTCTTTCCATTCATCATGAGAAGCAGCTTCTTTGAAGGGAGTTGGTTCAAAATCTGTAGACAAATTCAATTCACAATCATAAGAAACATCCATATCAACAGGTGAATCAGAGTCATCTACATCAACTCCATTTTGTCAAGTTGAATTTGTAGTTCTTGTCTTTCCAACTTCATTAGGATGAACACTTTCAAGTGTCTTTGTCAGCCACTTTGGGGGACCCTTCTGAGATGGTCCAGGCTGCTCCGTTAACTGAGTTGGGACTGAATCAAGATTGAGTCTCCCAATTTTGTCAATCACATCACTTAAAGTATCATCTGTTGTTTTAGTTTCATGTGGGGGAGAGAGTGCTTCAGAAAAAGATTCCATAGGTTGATATAGTATAGGAATCCCCCCTTCAAGATGTGGAATCTAATTATCAAATT
>APFE030067184.1:79723-93364 GCA_000404065.3 Pinus taeda | reverse complement strand
GAAAAAAACAGTTCACTCTTCTCAATTTATTTCAATTTACTATATTAAATTACATATTTTTTCCTTCTCTCGACCTTAATCACACCTCAATATTCTTAGTACAATGAATATATCCTTTGCTAATATTACCGCTTCACATTTTGATTACAACTAGTTTATGCTATGTTAATATTCACACTTATATTGATCACACTATAAAATAACCTAAATATCTATCTCCATATTACATTTCACGCTTTACAGATGTATAAAAGGGATACACGTATGAAAATTCGCCTAGATTGCAGCGTTGAAATGTTACACTGATTCAGATGAGCTAGAACAGAGTTGAGAAAAATTGAAATTAAAGAGCGAGAGGGTTCATAAGGAACTACCAACTTGCTTGGCGACATAGCTCCACGAGCAACAGACAATGATGTTCTTCATCATATAATTGTTGAGATTCTCATCCTCCTTAGGTGACAATAGACCTTTTTTAAACTTTGGCGCGCAAGAAAACAGAATGCTCTACCTTTGCCCTTTTCTACACCTCACTTTTACCCCCGCCTACCAAATGGCTCTTCATTGCGGATTCTAATGGTATGTCTTACACCACTTTAGGTTGCAAGTGCTCACCTCGTCTTTGTAAACGTCTCATTGTGTCTATTTAAACACAAAGTCTGTTTAAAGACAAAGCTAACTTAAAAGATTGTACCCATCATCTTCCAATTTTGAATCATTGGGACATGGGTTTGACAAAGAATGAAACTCAAAAATGAGAAAACTTGGAGCATAGATTGCTCTTCTCAATATTCAAAATGGCTAAATAGATTACTTTGTAAACATCAATAATAAATGACTGAATTAAAAATCGACACTTATGGAGTAGAAATTAAAGAAAACTGAATTGTCTATGAAACCTAAGAGACAACAAAATCAAATGTGATGACACCTAATTGACAATGAGATTAATATATCAACATCCCCTCCTAATCTCAACTCTTACATCTAGACACACTTACAATGCCTAATTGCCCTCTTTGAAATTCATAAACATTCTTACCCAACAGATTTGTGAAAATGTCTACTAGTTAATCTTTGGAACCACAAAAAGCAAGTACTATGTCCCCATCATTGACAAGCTCATAGATGAAATGAAAATGAGTGTCAATGTGCTTGCTCTCTTTGTGGAAAACATGTTTTTTGATAAATAAATTTTCGAACTATTATCAGAGTAGATTAGAGTTGGCTCCTTCCAAATATTTGAAATATCTTTCAGTAATCTTCTCAACCGCACAGTTTGACAAGCCACTAAATTTGTTGCTACATATTCTACCTCAGAATAAGATATTGAAACGATTGATTGTTTATTGGATGCCCATGAAAGAAGATTGGTTCCAAGATGAAAAAGATACCCTGGGGTGATTTTGGGATCATCTAAACTTCGTGCACAATCATTGTTTGTATAATGTGAAAGTGAATAATTTTCATAATGTGTATAGAACAAACCATAGTCTATTGTCCCTACAATATACCTTAAGATCCTTTTTGCAACCTTCAATGAGTGATCTTAGGTGACTACATAAACCTGGAGACAAAACTTGCTACAAACATAATGTGAGGTCTAGTTGCTGTTAGATACAACAAACTACCAACTAGACTTTTATATAGTGTGGAGCCAACTGGTGATGCTACATCTTCTTTGCTCAATTTTGTGACTCGAGAAATTGGTGTATCTGTAGGTTTTCAATTTTTCATTCTGAACTTTTGAATGATATTAGTGACATATTTTTGTTGACCAACAAAAATACCATTAGCAGATTGGTGAATTTCAATGCCTAAGAAGTATTTCATGACACCTATATTTGTCATATCAAACTTGTTTGCATTGTTGCTTTGAAGTCTTCTACCATCATATTTCTAGTATAAAGAAGATCATCTACATAAAGGAATTTTACCTTCATGCATTTTGGTATACAAAGTTTGCTCATGATTGCTTTTGCAAAAACCACTTTTGATGAGATAGGTGTCAATGTGACTATACGAAGCTCTTGGAGCTTGTTTCAAACCATACAAATCTTTCTTCAATCTATATACCTTATGCTCCTGTCCTGGAACATCAAAACCAAGAGGCTTCTCTACATAATCTACTCTTGCAATACACCATTAGGAAGGCATATTTTACATCAAGCTGATAGGCTTTCAATTTGTGTTGAGCTGTTGTGAGCAAAATGGTTCTGACAATGTCTAACCTTGCTACTGGATCAAATATTTCACCATAGTCGAAACCAAACTGTTGTGAGAATCCTTTGGCAACCAACCTTGCCTTATGTTTCTCAATTTCTCTTTTTTCATTTAGTTTGGTATTATATAGCCATTTTACACCAATTCTAGTTTTGTCTCTTGGGATATTAGTGAATTCCCAAGCCCGATTCTTCTCTATGGCAACAATTTATTGGTTCATTGCATCATCCTGATGCTTTTCTTTAATCGTTTCTTCAAAATGGGTTGGCTAAGATGAAATAAATGCAAACATATTATGTCGGTCAAACTCATGCTCGTGCTCATATATTTCTCTGATGCTTCTTATTCTCTAATTATCTTCTGAAGATGTTGAATCACTGGTGGATTCACTGCTTGAAGACATACCATTTTGAGAATGGTATGGCTCTTCCTCAACCTATATCTTGGTGGATGTGGTGGATAAAAAGAATGATTTGAAGATTCACCAACATTATCAGACCAAGATTTATTTTCAAAAAATTTGACATCTCTGCTTAAACAAACTTCCTGGTAACTATATTATAAGTTTGTAGGCCTTTCATTGCTCACCATAGCCTACAAAAACACATCTTTGACTCCTATCATCATGCTTCTTTCTTAGTTGCTCAAGAACATGTGAAAATGCTACTAATCCAAAAAATTTAAAGTGAGATGAATTTAACTTTTTACCATCCGATGCTTCTTGAGGTACTGTATCTTAGAGATTGGTTGTTAGAGATCTGTTGAGAACATACATTGCTGTTGAGCGTGCTTCAGCCCAATATTTATTTGACAGCTTCTTCTCACGAAGCATACATCTGGCCATGTTCATGATTGACTGATTTTTCATTTTTGCTACTCCATTATGTTGTAGATCATATATTGTTGTGTTCTTCAATATGATTCCATGCTTTTCACAAAAAAAATTGAAGTCATTGGAGGTCTACACTCCTCCTCTCTCGGATCTGAGTACTTTCAAAGGCTTTCCACTCTACTTTTCTACTTCTGCTTTGAAATCTTTGAACCTTGAGTATGTATTTGATTTATTTTTGAGAAAATAAACCCACATCTTCCCGCTATAATCATCAATGAATGTTGGAAAATAAAAACTACCACAAATGGACTATGTCTACATTGGGCCACATATATCTCTATGGACTAGCTCTAAAAGCTCTTTTTCTCTAGAGGAAGATGTGGGAAAGTTATTTCTTTTATGCTTGGAAAAACACAAATTTCACAATTACAGTCTTTTTCATTCATAGTAGGGAGACCAATTATCATTAAATGTTTATGAAGCTGACTTAGACTCTTGAATGGGATATGGCCATACCTAGAATGCCATAAATGAGACTAGTCTATTATTGACACATTGTGGACAAAAGGCTGTGAGAGATTTTGACATCTAAGAGTCAATGGAAACATCATATTCTTGGTTTTTTCAACCTTTTTCTATTAGTCTTCTATTGGGAGGTTTTTCATAGATATAACATGTGTTCCATTGAAACATTACATCATAACCATGTTCCATCACTTCTCCTACAATAATCAGGTTATGCTTTAGATATGGAACATAATAAACATCCAGAATGTATTTCTAACGATTTTGTTTAGTAAGAATAAGGACAATACCTCTTCCTTCAGCTTTAATGCAAGAATGATCTCCAAGGGTAATTTATGATGTTATGGAAACATCAATATTAGAAACATATTTGTGTTACTTGTCATATGATTGCTGCAACCACTATCTAACAACCAAAGATCCTTGTTGTGAGTGTCTTCAGAAAGATGACATGACAGAAACATTGTTTCAAAGGATTCTCCTTCATTGTTGGAGAGATGGACATTGTCTCTTTGCTGATTTGATTGTTTCTTTCTGCATTCATGTTCATAATGCCCAAATTTCTTGCAGTAATAACATTGGATATTAAATCCATGGTCTACTTCTTTGAGTTTGGTTTTGTGGAGGTTTCCACTTCTCTGTTGCATGATGATGTTTTGATCTTCCTCTGCTTCGGCGTCTGCCTCACTTGTCGTCACCTCTATATCCTCTGCCTCTGCCTCCGCCAAAAGAGAGTTGAGCTATGAAAGTTTGTTATGTGGAATATTCTACCAAGTTAAGTCTTGTTTCATGTACTAGAAGTGATCGAGTCAACTATTCTACTGAAAAATTTGTAAATCTTTGGATTCCAAAATGGTTGTTACAATCATGTCATATTTCTTGGGTAGACTTTGAAGGACTTTTATAATAATTTTTTGATCTGAAATGGTTTCACCAATGAGTTTGATCTGATTGGCTATTCCCATAACTTTAGTCATGAAATGATCGGCATTTTCTGTGTCAGTCATCTATAGGGTTTCAAACTGTGATCTCAATGTTTGTAATTTAACTATCTTCGCTATATCATTACCTTGATACACATCTTTGAAGATTTCCCAAGCTTCATGTGTTGTGGATGCCCCATTTATCTTGTCGAAAATAGTCATCGACTAAGTTTTTTATCAAACATTTGGCTTTGTGATCTTTCTTTATAAGTTCAAACAATGCATCCTTCTGATTATTGGACATGGATGCCCATGCTTCTTGGGTGGGCTCTACATAGGCAGTCTGAAGTGTATCCAACATTCTTGGGCTTGTAAAAACGTCTTCATTCCCAAAGACCAAAACTCGCAATTTTTGCTAAACAAAATCAAGATCTGTGATAAAGCACTATAATTCATTTCTTCAAATACAAATGTGCTTTTTTTTTTTAATTAAAAAAAATATCTCAAATAAATTCTCTTTTTAGATATAAACCTCTATCTCCTTTTTATATATAAAAAACTCTAATTTAAATAAAATATGCTCCCTCTCTTTTAAAAAATAGTTTTTTTTATAACTCCTTAACCCCTTAAAAAAAATAGCCCTTCAGAATTTAAGTTTTTTTCTGACTTACCTTTTTAAAAGCCTTCAAATACACTAGAGCTTTACCCTAAAGCATACCCTTTTTTAAGCCTTCGAATACAGTATGATAGGAGTGATTTTTAGTCCCTGCCCTCCGGGCCTGGCAGGGACTATAGTAATCGGTTTTGGCCGGTTACTATTAGTTCTACACGCAAACCCATAAAAAAACAGTAAAAACAGTATTCATTAACCTAAGTTTCCAACTTTATATTTCATAAATCAATTTTTGGACCAATCAGAATTTTCACCATCTTATTTGGCCTCACATCGAGGCCAGGGTCTGCCCAAACTTAGGATAAATCTTGATTTAAGATTTGGATTCAATCTATTTTTTGAACATGGGAACTAATGCTAAGTTTCCCTTAGCATTAATCCCCTAACATTTAATGTTAGGAGGAATACTTATTGCCGATGATATCTAATAAACCATGGTTGCTGCCCGATGCCCACCTTGCCGCCGTGTCGAAATTGCCGTGGCGGGCGTGTCAATTTGCATGGAGGCAACAGACTTTACTTGCCTCCCTTAAAACGGCCTTCGTCCATCATGCTTCTGCAACGGCCTTCGTCCATCATGCTTCTGCTGAGTATACTTCTGCTGAGTCCATCTTGCTTCTGCTGCAACGGCCCTTCTGCTGCTGCTGCAACGGCCCTTCGTCCATGCTTCTGCTGCTAGCATGCAACGGCCCTTCTGCTGCAAGGGCCCTTCGTCCAAATGCTGCTCCACCGAATGCCTTAATTCTGCATCCACAGCCTGTTGTTGCAAATGTTCATGACTTCATCAGGTAAATACTGCAATTTTTTAATTCAAACATAACCTGCAATTTTTTAATTTTAAGCACATTGTTTCTGGACTATTCATTCTCCAAAGCATTGGACTATTCATTCTCCAAAGCATTTAATTATGAGACAGTCTGTACAAGAGAAATGAATCATGATAGTTGAAATTCCAGACATCGTTGACCAATATTTAGTTGCAGACTATCAAAAGGCAGTAAAGACATAAAAGTTATATACTTACCGAATACTGAAATGCTGGCAGGTTGAGTTAGAAATCTCTCCCTTCAATCTCATTTTCGTTTTGAAGCCGTGAACTAACTCGTTGGCCGCTGGCAGAGGCAGAGGCAGGCTGTATGGCAACCTTGAAATATGATAGCTTAAGAGTATTTAGGCATATCATTAGAAAAGCATCTATACAATATGCCAAAAGCTGATGGGTCGAATATAACATAAAAGTTATAAAAGGGGCACGCATGTCGGGTAAGAAAGAGACAGCAAACTCTACATAGGCCCGCAGGCTTTATAGCAGGTATGTGTGGAATTTGATTTTCTTGCAATCGGACAGTAACTGACCCAAGTGCAACCTCCATACTGTCCTTGGATATTATGGGTCTTAGTTGGCATGCACACTTTCTCAGAAGAGTATCTTGTCTGTTGAAATATATTAGTTATGTTTTTTGTCTAGCATTTATCTCTGCTCTTCAGACTGTTGTTCTGAAACTGTGTTGTACTTTAAGATTTATCTAAATGTTCATATTACTTCTACAGTACTGCATTTGCCAATTTTATTATCTCGAATCTACGGTATTATAATTCCTAAATCCATCCCTGTAGACCTGCCTAATTTTCTTTTCCTATTTCAGGAATATCCATCTGCTATCAGGTAGTTTCTAAGGCTCATAATAGCAGGGCTCGTTTTTTAGAGTGGTAGTATTCAATGATGTGTTGTTAAACTTAAGAGTCCTACTGTTAGAAGGTCAGAATATATGTTAACGACCTACATTAAATATAGGCTAGTTGAAAAGGTAGTTATATAATTTACCACTTGATGTATAAGAGAAGCTTACAGTGACGTATTCAATGACTTCATTATAAACAATGCATTCTCCATATATCTGTTTCTCTCTCAATTTTATCAGAGCAGACAGCATTTGGGGCCAAACGGGAATTCTCTCGTTTAAGGTTGTGCACCTCTAATTACCAATAGTGGCTTAGAAGGAGCAGTGTTTGGAACCTATGACTGGAATCAAAAGTTCAAGTGAGACCAAACTTGAGAATTCTGTTGGTTTCAAGGAGAGAAGCATTCCTGAATAAGGAGACAAGTTGTACATTAAAGTTACTTCCAAGGAAAAGGCAAATGTTATTTCAATTTCAAACCTAAAATCTGTCATCCGACCATCAGACCAAAAACAAAGAGCAAAATCTCTATAATTTTCTCTGAGCAGTTGCCGACCATACACCAAGCCTCTCCCCTGCAATGTTTAAAGACAGATCGGCATTCATACATTAATGGTTACCTGTTGATGCAGGTGCAAGAAATTCTCACCAGGCACGATTCCTCCCTGCCCTGTTCTTTTGATAGACGCCTGCAACAGAGAAGCAAATGTGTCTGATCCCATCTTGATGGCCTCCTGCTGGATCCTCCACCGGGAACAGAAGTAGAAACGTACAGAAGAACACCGCCAAGCAAACGGATATGGTGATTTGAGCTTCTGGTTAAATCTCAGTTTGTTCACGGTCTTCTCGCCTCCTGTATGAGTTTCAGGTTTAGCTGCGATGCCACATGGCTTGCATGCGACGCACGTGGTATCGTTGGCTGGTACATAGCTGGAGGGAGTTGCGGTTATCGAATTAGTAAATTCTATTATGAACCCAGTTCCGAAGGCTCCACTTGATTGTGGGGTCAAGCTCCATGAGGGGAACGTCAGTTCTCGGGCTCCGTGTAGTACTGCTCGCACCACTTGACTGGCCTATGTAACAAGCGTCTGAACGCAGCTTAATCGATAAAGAAATGAGGCAAATATATATTACTGAAGTATTTTAAAATGATTAAAATAAATCTATTTCAAGATGTTTAACTTGAGTATGCATTAGCCATTAAGCAGATTTCGTAAACAATCAAGCAAACTTTAAGCATATCGTAAAATGTCTGAGCAATTTCGTTACAAAATGGGAGCTCCATGCATTCAATTTATCCAAATTGGTTTCGTAGCCGTCAATGTTAACTGGGAATCCAATTCATGTATGATTGTACATAGTAGATACTAAGATTCAGCAATGATATATTATTACCATGCATGAGAATCTGAATTTGCATACCCTCGCGCTATTTCAAGATGTTTAACTTGAGTATGCATTAGCCATTAAGCAGATTTCGTAAACAATCAAGCAAACTTTAAGCATATCGTAAAATGTCTGAGCAATTTCGTTACAAAATGGGAGCTCCATGCATTCAATTTATCCAAATTGGTTTCGTAGCCGTCAATGTTAACTGGGAATCCAATTCATGTATGATTGTACATAGTAGATACTAAGATTCAGCAATGATATATTATTACCATGCATGAGAATCTGAATTTGCATACCCTCGCGCTATTTCAAGATGTTTAACTTGAGTATGCATTAGCCATTAAGCAGATTTCGTAAACAATCAAGCAAACTTTAAGCATATCGTAAAATGTCTGAGCAATTTCGTTACAAAATGGGAGCTCCATGCATTCAATTTATCCAAATTGGTTTCGTAGCCGTCAATGTTAACTGGGAATCCAATTCATGTATGATTGTACATAGTAGATACTAAGATTCAGCAATGATATATTATTACCATGCATGAGAATCTGAATTTGCATACCCTCGCGCCTATAGCAAGCACTCGTTTACAGGATATGCATTTATGCGCCGTGGAAGGGTTTCAGGATTGGGTGCAGGGGAGGCTGCTGGTGGCTGGACCAGCTAGGCAGGGACTAGCTGCCATGCAGCCTCTCTTGTTTAAATCATGAATTCGATATAGTGAGAAAAGGATTAGACAAGTACTTCGAGGAGCGTACAAAGATTACGTGGATGAAAACCAGAATGCTGTTGTGCACCGTTGCAACTCTGTAAACGTTAATTCGGTCAGGAGCATGGGTGCGTTGTAGCCAAATTTATATTTTTTTAACTTTAATGACCAGCGTCGAACCAGCTTCCAAAAGAAAGAAGATTACGTGGAAGTAAAGACACTTATAGAGTACAACTGAAGTAAAGTTAAATTATGAAGAAAATTTGAAATGGCTTTTTTAATATGTGAAATGGCTAAATTAATACATTGTAACGACAGAAGTAAAGACACTTAGTAAAACTGAAGTAAAATTGAATTATCTATAACATCTAATTGATAACAAAATAACACCTAAATAATTAACAGTTAACAGTAAAATAAAACATCTATTACTTTTAATTTTACTCGCTCTGATTTTTATCTTTGATAGAAGTAAAGACACTTATAAAATAGAACTGAAATAAAATTACATTATCTATAACATCTAACCGACAACAAAATCAAATATGATAACACCTTACTAACTGAGTAAAATTAATATGATTTCCTACTACTTTTAATTTTACTCCCTATGATTGTTATTTTTTTTGTCAAACGTATTATAATAATAAAAGGGACTTTGTTAAGCAAGGCATTTGACTCCTTTTTCTCCGATGACAAGATCCCCAAACCCATAATATTCTGTAAGCTCCCACTGGAGAGGTGTTAAAGCCAATAAAATAACAGTGTCCAGCTTGCTTGGCCTCAAATATTACCGCAGACATACAGTTGTTGAACGTTCATTGAATGAGTTGCAGCAGTTGTAACTTGTCCGTGTTACTTGGAGACTAAAGTAGTTGGAAATGCGCTCCACATTAAAAAAACGTAACGAGATTTCAGCTGTGCAACGTTTTCAACTAAACCGTACAAGCGTGCAAAGGCAAGTGATCTGAAGTGACTTTTTAGCAGATAGAAAGCGAAAGAAACTTTACGATGAATGCAAACGGTAAGACACATGTGCAAAGTTGAAAGCCAACTATTGGAGTTTGGGAGGGTTTTATTTTTCGTTTTACCCAATCGTGGGCGTCATTGATTCATTTTGTGACGATTGCTTTTACGCACTCCTGAAAAGTATGGAATAATAGATCTATAAATTCAGAGTCATTCAAACTCCGAATCTATTCGCACGTCAATGACCAGAAATAATGTAATCGAACCATAGTTGACCAGCTGACGAGAGCGTGATGGAAGGGTCATTGTTGCTGCCTACCCCGTTATATACCTCGCCGTACGTAGTCACACTACGTTGACAGGTTATATATTCCCAAGTTCGCTCTCCGTACTACGTTGACACGGTGTAAATCACCAAGTTCTCCTGCTGTTCATTAGGGTACAAGTTCTCTTGTTCATTGGCTTATTTGGATTGTGCAGAGTTCAGGGCTTAAACCTACCTCGTGGAATCAAAATTCACACTTCAAATCAGTGGGCCACTTGGATTTTCCAAATTTTAAGCCTCAAATTCCTAAGTCACTAGAATTGCGCAAAGTTCAGAACTCTAATGAGAAATTCCCTAATAACCCATTTTTCTTAAAACAAATTTGCTTTTCTATTTTTTTTTTTTTAAATTCCAGTTTCATTAAAAATCATGGGATATGATTTAAGTAAACAAATTTGTTTTTCTATTTATCATTTTTTTAATTCCAGTTTCATTAAAAGTTATGGGATATGTTTTAAGTAAGTTAGTGTGGAAGTGATTCTTTTACCATTAAAATAATACATTTGTTATTAGTCATTTTGGTAAATTATGATAGTGGGGTTAGTTGAGAAATGGTGGGCTCAATGTGGAGGGTGGAGCGAAGGAAAAATGATATAGTTGATGATTTTTATTTAGACATTTATTCTCTAATTTGTTGGTATTGTGATTGTTTCGATCAATGTTTTGGTATAAATTTTATATCTATGTTTATTATATTTCCTTAAGGTTGATGTTCTAACTCATCTCTTTCTAAGTTGTCCGCAAGATCGTTTCATCTTTCTTCTAAACTCTCTGGAGGATCATTTCATATCTTCTTTGAGTAATATTTACTAAAAACTATATTCATGCATCATCCATAAAACTCTATATCTTCAAAGTTGTTGCATCCTTCTCTGTCATTTAATTGTTCCTTCCACAAATCTTGTAGACAAAATGTGTAAGCATGACTTCTTATTATAGAGATAATTATATTGCTAATGTGTAAATAGATATTCAAAAAGTAGGTAAGAATTACTAAATCTGTTATGAACCTAATTACATATTTGAATTTAAATTGTATCATATACTTTTATGCAAAGAGGTGCTTCCATAGATACAAATATGTAAGATAGAGGAAAGTGTGGAAGAAACTAAAAATAAATTACTACATGGTATGGCCCCATTTTTATAAACATAATCTATATGTCTATTTTTATACTACTCTAACAATATAGAACCAAATAAAATTAATCCACCCCTACATTGGACCTATCAATTTATTCATGTAAAGAGAATGAACTTGTAGATTAAAAAATTTCTACATTTGAATGAAATGTGCAAGCCCATTTATGCTCCAACACTACAAAGTTCCATTCATTGGAGGAATTTCTCTAAACAATTTATTATATATAGAATCTTCAAATGTGGCTAGCCAAAAACTATGATTGTACTATCAAAAGTAATCATTAAAGGAATGTTGAGGCTGAAAATGGGTCTCAAATCAAAAAATGTATTAACAAAACTAACTTTAAAAGAACCAATAGGATTCAAGATGATGATCTAGGGAAAAGATGAAATCTAATTTTTTTTATTATATTTCTGGCTTATCTACTTGTAGGTTCTCTCAAATGTCAAGAGTAAAAATTCATTCGATGCAAAATTAAATTCCACAAACGAGGACCAACTTTGCATACTTTTGACTATATCCACCAAAAAAATTGAGAATACATGAAAAAATGTGTTAAAAATGTTTTCGTGTATTCTCAAATATTTTTCGATGTAGATTTACACAAAAGTATGTAGAGCAGGTACTCATCGGATGTGGAATTTAATTTTGCATCCAACGACTCTCTACTCTTGACATTTGAGTGAACGCACAATGGGATAAGTTGAAAATATAATAGAAAAAAAACAAAATTCTCTTTAAAATTTCACAAGTCCTATCCGTTTGGGTAGCTCAATTGGCAATGATCATGGAAATGAAGTCTCACTGAACCGGAAGCCTTGGGTTCAAATCTTGTGCTATCCCCTCAATCGAGGTGAGAAGTTAGACATGATGAAGATGTAGTCCTACCAAACTTACAAAAAAAAATCACAAATCTTATTTTATTATTTTTCTTAGGAAAACTATTTTAGATTTCAAAATTCCTTTAATGAATAAGAGTAAGCACCACTAGCCTTGTAACTAAATATGTGCCATTCAATACATCAAAGTTAAATTTTAAATTTATATAACATTGTTGCATGTTGGAGTGAAATGATAACTAAAAATTAACATTCAATTGTTACAATCTTCACCATCGTCCTAAATTCTAGTAGCCCATGTTGAGAGACCTCCCTACTTCTATTTGTGAAGAGGCCATTAAAAATAAATATTAATATTAAAATACTCATGATAAGCTGAAACATCAAAAGCTATTGGTTGCAACCTATAGATACCCAATAACACCCAAGTACGGTGGTATTAGCATTCTACTCTAGGGGAATAAGTATTTGCCCTATCAGAAACAAATCTAACAAGGCGAACACTCCCATTTGGATAAAAATGTTAACACTTGTGAGCTTATTAATGTATAGTGAACAGCCACACCAAGTCATACTATGCTATGTAATAGCGTTAAAAAGGCAGCTTTAAAAAAATAAATTTCCCATTAAGTGAGCCATGCAAGTATTTTAAAACCCTTTTCTAACAAGGATGGAAGACAAACTTAAAAAAAATTCATTAGACGAGAAGTATTTTGAAACTCAATTCTAAGTACTAAAATTTTCCAGCGTAACCCTCATTCTCGAGGCTTCACAATGCCTTCTTTATGTAGGACTAAAAAAATTAAGGAAAACATTGTTAAATATCACTAAGTAACATCACTAAGCAACCTAAATTGAAATTCTTCTGAGACTACTTTCTCAACGAATTGATAGCTACTTGGGTTTCTTGTCACTTTGTTAAATGATTCTACTGCATCCTCCCCACATCATGCAAAAGAGTTGGGTACATGTGGTACTGAAGCATGGTGTTCCTACATCGACTAAGGGTTCTCACATGACATGGTTGCATTGGATAGAAGCGGATGCACATACATCAACTAGCAAGTTTTTTTATAAAATAAATAATTTAACTTATTCATTATTTAATTAATTAAATTAAATCAGATTACATATACTTTGTAATGGTAGTATAATGAATAACATATCATATCATATTTAATTAAGTTAGCCACATGGAAGTGTTCTCCAAATCGCTGAAAATAATCCTCCTTTCATGTTTTCAGTTGAAGTAGAACTAAATATAGTTCCATTTTCTAAAAATCTTTAGAGTTGTGATAAGTGAGCTAGTTTTCCTAGACGTAGGTACGGATATATTAATGACAACCAATAATTGTTTTTTTTTAAATATATAATTTAACTTATATATAATTTAATTAATTTATATTT